>JACYFF010031956.1:105612757-105629246 GCA_017589665.1 Selenicereus undatus | reverse complement strand
GAGGTGGTTTTCCACGTAAAAATCTTGTGTCTTCATTCTTATTTTTGGATTCATTCTTACCCCGAACACATTACGAAAGCTTTGCAGGAACAGTTCCCTGCTAACCACACGTTGTTCAAAAACTGTTCTCCACGAGTGTTTTCAAAAGTGCAAAAATCTATCACACACAATTCACCCCCTCTCTTTTGTGAGTAGCCTCATAAATACAGCGGGACCCACACTGGGAGTTTGTTGTTGTTGTTGTATCCTAGTTCAGCAAATTAAAATACTAGGCGGTTTAAATGAGTAGAGCCATGAAATTCACCGTGAATCATCAAATATAGATATGATGTAAAATGGGATCTCAAGAGATCAACCTCAATATTAGTGACGAGATGATTACATATGTCATCTTGTGATCATGGAAAGCTACAAATATATAATAGTTATACACAAGTTAGGTGTCCCTGCGCACTATTCATTATAGTGCTATTTTTAATTGGATTAATGGATTTTAATAATCTGAATTTTGAGAGATTCTTCGGATGTTAATAATCTAACTTGAAAAAATAGGTTTCAATATTTCCACCTTTGAAACCATTTATTCTTAATAATCTGAACTTTAAAAAACTAATGGTGATCCAGAATTGGGGTGCTAGATCATATTTAATCATCTTATCATCCTTAAATTTTGAAACTTTTTTACCAACAACAAATAAAAAAGAAGAATACTAGCCGAGTTGAGCTCCGAACCTAAACCTAAACTTTATAGGCTCAGCTCGTTTACAACCCTAGTTCAGGGGCGGAGCCAAAATTCAAAGCAAGGGGGGACGAGATTAATAATACACAAATTTACCTAAAGTCAATAAATTTAACACAAATAAACAAAAAATAACCAACAAATTATCCCGATTCTAATTTCTAAATTCTCAATCAAGAAGGGCAAATATCTAATTTTTTAATCGATGTGTAAATCTCTAAATTAACCAATTATTCAACACAAATTCAATAAAAATTAATAAACTAAACATAAACAAGGAAGCAATTACAAACAAAATTAGTCCAACTTTAAATCTTCAACCAAGAAGACAATTATGTTAAAATCCTCATTTTTCAATTCATAAATCATGAGTAATTCACTAAGTTAATCAATTATTTAACATAAATCCAACTAAAATCAGTAAAATAAACATAATTATTTATAAAATAAAAAAATTAAAAACAAAAATTGAGAATTTTTTGGAGTTACCTCAAATTGAGATTTGGGACTTCGGAGTTAGGAGGAGTGGAGGCGGCTGCTGGCACAAGTGGCAGCACTAGTGGCAAGCTTAGCAGCCGGCGGCGTCGGCTAGTCGGCGACTGGGCTGGACAGACTCTAGAGAGTGAGAGAGAGAGTGCGTGGGCGGTGGGCTGGGCAGAGAGAGAGAGAGTGTGTGTGTATGAGGAGGAAAACAAAGCTGGACTAGAGAGTCGAGAGGCAGAAATTAGGGAAAATGAATGGGCAAAACTAAAAAAAAAAAACATACAAGGCACTGCAGAAGGAGAGTAATGAGAGTTGAACCCGTGACCCCTTGAGAAACAAGTATAGAACAACAGACCATCCTACTAGGCACACATTTGCAAAATATATGTGAACTAATTAATATATATCTATTTTATTTATCCATAAAAATATCCTATATTTAATTTTTTTTCCTAAAAAATTAGGAGATCAATTAACCCCCTTTACCCTAATGTAGCTCCGCCCATGCCCTAGTTCCTACCCATGAAGAGTCAAAACTAAAACAAAAGGGAAAGAAGTAGCCTTCACATAACGTGGCACAAAATGGTAATTACCTAACAATTTGGTTGAACCAATATCATTAGCAGTCTAGTCACTTAAATTTGTTCTGCTGTTCAAGTAACCGTTATAATAAGAATGGCTAGTACGTGTTTTAGTAAAGAAATTCTCAAGGGAAAGAGGAAGAAACGTATTTGACCAATGATTAATAAGGTGGGGGGACACAGTAGGTCAAGTGTCATTGGCAATAACTAGCTCCAAAAAAAAAAAAAATTCATGGGATGATTTGCACATTTTGAATCTTTGATCGCGTCAAAATTAATCTTATAAAAAATTATTATAATAGGAAATGACATTACAAGGGGATCTTAATTTAATATCCAAATTGAGGCCCTATTATCCTAAGCACCATATATGTACTATTTTGTTACCAACATATATTAATTTAAATAGTTTCATATTTGTTCGGCTTAAATAGGGCTTTAGGTTCAAGGTTTGTAAATAAAAAAAATGTAATGAGAGAATTATATTCCTTTATGAATTAACAGTAGCTCGACTTTGATAAAACATAGACTCAAATACCAAAAAAATATTTTGTTTATTTCTTTATTTTCTATTATGCTGTACATTTTATTTATAACCCGTCAATATATACATTTAAACAAATTATCTCTTCGATTCGCCTTGTGGTTGTACCCTTCGTAAGCAGATAATCTAGTTGCAAACAACAACATTAAGCTCACGTATGAATTCCAAAATATTGCCCGAGTATAAATTCTCTGTATAATTCGATTATCAAAATATGGATTGTAATGTAAGTCTAATAAGCCATCTACCTTATTCTTATTGATTATAGGATTGAATTTTACTGGGGCTTATTATGATAGGCTTCGTTTTATTTGGACCCCCTCTTTGGATCTACTAGCAAGCGTTAGTGCATAGTGCTTATCATGCATTTGGTTGCATGAAGGTGTGGTGAAAGTTTAGCATTATTTTGCGAAGATGTTTTCAAAGACAACCTTGCATGAGCTAGTTGTCATAGGCCTCATTTCAATTAGGCTCCAGCCTTAGATCTATCCAATAAGTGGTATTAGAGTTGATGTTGAGTTCAGGCTGGGTGCAGATGTAGAATCAAGGATCCGATAAATGAGCTTGTTCATGTTGATTGAGTGAGACACACATTTGCTGCAGCGTGGTTCGATGACGTGGGTGCGAGGTTAGTACTTCAAGAAATTGCACAGTGTACAAGAGTGGTAAGAGATGATGTAGCGCATAAATACTCCTAAAAGAGTGGTTCTCTTAGTTAACAATGACTTGGCAACTCGGTTAATGTCTAACTTGTGACTTGGGTTTTACTGACATAGTAGAGTTAATATTCTTCATATTCGATGGAAAAGCACAAATTTCAGATAGAAAATTAGTAAAACTTCCTCTTCACATTAACCCTTATACACAAGCTAATATGTATTTGTGAGCCTTGCAAGCAAATTAAACCAATTTGATTAGCTACCTTATCAATTGCATGTGCCATATGTATAATTTCCAGATTATATTTCTTTATACTCCACTTAGCTAGAAAATCCTAATTACGTTCCACAAAGACGCCATATATTTCCAAATGAAAATCTTCTGTTTATAACCCACAACAATGGAGAAAAGTAGTAGCAGCTGCCTAAGACGAACCAGGCCACCAAACCATGGTAAACTCATAACAATCTTGAGTATCGATGGAGGCGGCATTCGAGGGATCATCCCTGGTGTCATCCTTAACTTCCTCGAATCTCAACTCCAGGTTCTTAACTACTTAATGATTAATATGATCATACTACTAATTAAACCCATAGATTTATTACACGCTAGATGTAGTGTTATATATTTAGGTATTTTTCATCCTTCTTGTTGTGGAGATTACTTGCATTGTACTACTCATGATTGATATTATTATGTAGGAGTTGGATGGTGAGGATGCACGATTGGCGGATTATTTTGATGTGATTGCAGGAACGAGCACTGGCGGGCTTATAACAGCCATGCTAACTGCCCCTAATGAGAACAACCGCCCCAGCTATGCTGCCAAGGAGATCGTCCCTTTCTATCTTGAAAATGGCCCTAAGATTTTCCCCCAGCCAAGGTATGTGGAAATTCACGTTCCTTGCAGTGTGAGTTCTGTTTTTGCAGGATCTGGGGAGATACAAATGTAGACATCCTTTCTCTTACTGGCACTTGTACATTCGATATATGTATGTACACAAATAGTTCATAGGTAATGTGGGGTGTTCTATGTATTTTGATGCAGGGGACTATGTGGTTCATTGAGAAGTCTGGTGAAAGCGTTGACAGGGCCAAAATATAATGGCAAATATCTTCGCAAGTTGGTGAGGGAGTTGCTAGGGCAAACGAGGTTGCATCAAGCTTTGACTAATGTGGTTATTCCCACTTTTGATATCAAGAACCTCCAACCTGTTCTCTTTTCCTCTTTCAAGGTTTGTACTACGTAACAGTATGCCACGCACTACCCTTATCTTGGCTTTGATCCAATAGGTTTGTTAATTTTTTGTTGATCTCTTAGCTTTCTTTTAATATGGAGCAAATGTTTAAATATGGAAGGCATATTAATGAACTCAAACGGTTAAAGTGAGTTGTACTTTTATGTGCTAGTTGTATAATTAACCTGTTTTTACAGACATTACATTACTAATTATCAAAAAGGACTACCAGAACGAGGAGCCAATTTAGATCGGGCTCAAGACAACAAAAATTAATCGAACTACATATCCATAAAAAAAAAAGCGCCAATTACTAGAACTCATCCCCCCCCCCCCAAAAGGTCCATTTTAATAAGACAATGTGTAATTTTCCAAAAAATTACTATTTAATTTACAGGTCCAAAATTCTCCAAACATGGATGCCTTATTATCGGACATATGCATTGGCACATCAGCAGCACCAACTTACTTCCCTGCCCATTACTTTGAGTGCAGAGATGAGCAAGGCAACAAAAATGGAGAATTCAACCTCATTGATGGGGGTATCGCTGCCAGTAACCCAGTAAGATCATATCATTAACCTAGCTAATAGGATTTTCTCTCACCTGTTAAATTATTGCTAATTCAACTACTGACATTGATCTTTCCTTTTCTTTTGGCCAAGACCGTAATATTAAGGATTATTGGATTTAAATAATTTTGAATTTTAAGGAACTCATTGCTAATAATCCAAACTTTAAAGCAAAAATCTTGCAGTGGCCTGGTCCAAACTTTGGGTTTATTTATTCCCAATAATCTAAACTAAAAAAAAAATTCAATTTTTAAATATGGATCATCGGGAATGAATAGGCCCAAAAAGTTCGAGCACTCTATGATTTTTCGTGGATTCAGACTATATATTAGCAACTATTCTTCTCAGAGTTCAGATTATTTAAATTATTCAATGATCCTAATATTAATTCAATGACCATTTTTAATTAATTGATTAATTACAGACATTGGTTGCAATAAGTGAAGTAACAAAGCAAATACTGAAGAAGAACCGTGATTTCTTCCCAATTAGCCCTACGGATTATGAACGTCTATTGGTGATATCGTTAGGGACCGGATCCTCCATGAAAGAGCACAAGTACGACGCCAAGATTGTATCCAAATGGGGTGTGGTTTCATGGTTATATGACAATGGCTCTACTCCTTTGGTTGATGCTTATGGTCAAGCCATGGTTGACATGATTGATTTTCATAATTGTGTGGCTTTTGAAGCTTATCGTTCCCAAAGTAACTACCTTCGTATTCAAGTAAGTTTTAGCTTAATTAATCGGATGTGCACTGTTTGTAGAACTGAAGAAGTCATTCTATGGCAATTATTTTAGATTCGATCAAGGTCGAGTGTAACAAAATGTCTCAAAAAATTGTTCTTCATCTCCTTTTTTTATTCTTCTTGATGGTACTACATAATTAAGGTTCTGAATACAAGGTCTAGTATAATGAAGACAACCTATATGTAATTAAAAATAAGGTTACTAAATCTGACCGTTTATGCCTTGTTAATTTACGTGGAATTCGTGAAAATTGTTGAATATTATGTATGGTTAGCTTCGGTAGAACCCTTTTCTAGTATGAATTAGTGCCTTTTTTGCTAGACCAAATCCAATATTTTTTATATATAGTCCTTCACATTATTCTTATTTTGCATGAAACAGACTAATCAACAATATACTACTTATTATATGTTAGAGTATAAACCTATTCCCGAACCTTCAACCATCAGCTTAAACTTTTTTGGTTAAGTTGGTTCTTGAACATAATATCAGATCTGCCTTTCTGAGTAAGATGTCTCGAGTTCAAATCTCAGCAGCCCTCATATTAATTTATTGCGCAAGTTATGGTGGACCTTTGTAGCATCCATGCTGCAAGCCCAAAGGGCATTCCCGTGAGGGCGTGTTAGAGTATAAATATATTCCTAGACCTTCAACCATTAGCTTAAACTTTTGGTTGAGTTGGCTCTTGAACATTATATACTATGTAGTAAGACAATCATTTTGCTACTATATGTATATGATTGACAAAACCACGCATAACCAAGGACCAAGATACCTTCCAGCATAATATATATATATCCACGTCAGTTTGTGTTAGCTTGTTAAATTTGCTAAGATTCAGGTTCTTGATTCGCACGGCACCGCTTAATTAATTGCCTATTATGGGAAACATGTTAAACTCAGAGTTGTACGTGCAATTTTTCAAACTTGTTAGGTACATTGTCTCGATCTAATATTAATTACATGCCGACTAATTAATTAATTAAGATTACTTTATAATTGCAAGTTATTTTATATATATATGTACGTCGTAGGATGATACCCTAACAGGAACAGTGGCCTCAGTGGACGTGGCAACACAGGATAATTTGGAAGGTCTTGTTAAAATTGGAGAGGCACTGTTGAAGAAACCTGTTTCTAGGGTTGATGCTGATACCGGCAATTATCAACCTATTCCTGATGCTGGCACCAATGAGGAGGCCTTGATCAAGTATTAATTTAACTTAACAGCTTAATTAATCATTTCTTACACTGTAATTGTTACACAAAAGCTTTGAAACTATTCATCCCTACCATTAATCTTATCCACTTATAGTATAATATTATACTAATAAGACCGTTTATATCTGGATCTTTATATGACCCACATTGATAATTGTTATTATTATAATTTTGTGTACGTACTAACATTTATAGTTATTTTAGTAGAAAAATTATCATGTGGAACAAAATAGAATAATACTGTTTATAAATATTCGATTGTGGTGATTACAGGTTTGCACAAAAACTTTCAGAGGAAAAGAGGTATCGCGAACTCCATGGTCAAAGACAGAAGGGCTGAGTCTGCCTGGACTATGGAGCTCATTGATAGTGCCATGAGTTAACTATATTAAGCTAAGAATTAATAAAATTATGTATATGTATATATTTTGGTTTGTATGATATATATCTTATATTATTGAAACAACTCATGCTATTAGTAAGCACATCTAATTTATAAAGTACGAGATGCGTGGTGGCCTTTTAAACGTTATACATTACATTATACCTTTTTAAAACGTAGATATATATAAGATGGGAACTTAATTTTTTTAAATTCATGATTAAGAGTGCGACAAATGTAAATCCACACCTAAGTGACAAATTTGGAAGATTTGGTTTCTCGATCTTAACCTAATTTCAAACCTAAATAATTTACTACAATCATAAATACTACATTTTAAAAGAAAAATTACGTTATATTTAGGTTATCATAGTTAATACATAATTAAATGAATTGATTTTTTACCCTTTTCGTCAAGACTATTTGTTGAGGAGTTTGTTACAGCTTGTTACTCCCTCTGCCACATCGACATCATTAGTTGAGAGTTTGTTAGATATCAGCAGTAATTAGTTAGCCACAGTTTCTGTATATAAGGAATTTTTTACATTCCTTCTTGTTGGTTGTTTTTTACGATAATAAAAAAAGTATAGAGGATGGAGCCACAAAGCTTAGCTCCCCGTTCTTCCCTTCTCTGTGTTTGCTTCGATTCTTGATAAATCTCACAGTTTACATGGTATCAGAGCAAAGGTTTTGTTCACATCCTGAAATTTTCTTTTCGATTAGTTGGTCTGTATCAACAACTAATCAAGCCACTTCAAATATCGATTCTAGATCTATCTTCTTCCTGTTAAAATTACTCAATCATGTCTGAGGAAACACCTTATCCGAGTGATTCAGAGATAAGCAGATATAAAGAAACATACCACGACGACCCGTTGTATTTGCAGGGCTCAGATTTTCCTGGAATGCAGCTGGTCAATGTCAAGCTGAATGGATCAAATTTTCAAAAGTGGAGCAGAGCTGTTAAGATTGCTTTGAAGACTAAGACAAAACTTGGTTTCATTGACGGTTCATGCACCAAACCTGCACTAATTTCACCATTGCACAATCAATGGATCAGATGTAACAACATGGTGGTAAGTTGGCTATTAAACTCAATGATAAATGAACTTGGTGAGGCCTTCTTGTATGTTAATTCTGCAAGACAACTTTGGGAAGAACTCACAGAACGCTTTGGCCAAAGTAATGGACCGCTGCTTTATCAATTGGAAAAAGAATTGTCTGAGTTATATCAAGAAAATGATTCTGTGGCAGTATATTACACAAAGATGAAAAGGCTTTGGGATGAGTTGGATGATCTTTCAGGAGTACTTATTTGTGTCTGTGATCCTAATTGCAAAGCTGTTAAAAAGACCATGGAACTTGCAGAAAGACAAAGATTGATGCATTTCTTGATGCACCTAAATGAGAATTATGAGGCCATAAGGGGTCAGATTTTGTTGCTTGGTCCATTGCCAAGTGTTAACAAGGCTTATTCTATGGTGCAAAGAATAGAGACTCAAAGGCATGTCACTGAAAATTTAACAGCTGATAGAGAGATAGCTGCAAATGTCATGAGGACACAAACTAATTTTTTTGGAGATTCAGATAGTACAGTCAGTGCAATGATGACTAAATCTGGGAATGCTGGTGCCAAAGGAAGAAAGGATTTTAAGAAAAACAAGGGTAGTAGATTCTGTGACCATCGCCAGAGGTCTGGTCACAACACGGATCAATGTTTCAAGATTATAGGATACCCTGAATGGTATCAAGGCCCTAAAGAGAACATCAAACCAAGAAGAAACCCCAGATTTGCAGCTAACATAGTCAGTTCTTATGCTGACAATAATTCTGACAACCCTCTTGATGATGCCTTTGGAAACAGTGCATCAGGTTCAACTGCATCTTCTATTCTAGGCAAGGTTGATACTAATCTTGTACAAGCACTTGCTCAGGAAATGATGAAGCTCGTCAAAGGTAAGCAAGGGATGGACATGCCAAATGCAGATTCCAATGCTTATGCTCATTTTGTAGGTATGGTCTCAACTGACCCTCAATCTTCTATAAGCTGTGCTGTGTTAAAAGGTGCTTTGAGTTCTTGGATTATTGACACAGGTGCTAGTGATCACATGACATTCAACCTTGACCTATTTTTCACTACAACCTCTTTACATAACCCCATGTTTGTCATTCTGCCAGATGGCACTTTAAAACCTATCACAACAATTGGTAATATCCCATTATCAACTTCCTTGACACTGCATGGTGTTCTTTATGTGCTAGACTTTAAATACAATCTTTTATCAGTTGGAAAATTCTTGACTGACAACCCATGTAGCACAACCTTTTATTCCACTCATTGCATTTTTCAGGACCTTTCAACTAAGCTGATTGTGGCTGTTGGCAAAAAGGTTGGTGGGCTCTATATTCTCACATCTCCTTCCAAAGACAAAATTCCTATTCCTGCAGTCAATGTCTCTGAAGCTCTCACATCAAATTCACCAAGTTTAGATGTCACCCCTTGTAATAATTCAGCATGTTCTTCTAAAGAGATTGATGTATTACATTCCAGACTTGGTCATACTTCATTCAGTAAAATGCAGCATATTGCTGATTGTAAACCATACTTATCCAAGGAGTTTTTCTGTGAAACTTGTGTTTTAGCCAAATTCCATAGACTTCTTTTCAATAAAAGTGCTATTAACACTTCTAAACCATTTCAGCTTGTACATATGGACCTTTGGGGTCCTTATAGGGTAGTCAGTATCACTGGTGTCAAATACTTTCTTACTATAGTAGATAATTTTACTAGAACTACTTGGACACAAATGTTGCAAGATAAAACTCAAGCCTTGGGTGCCATAAAACATTTTCAGCAAATGATTGAAACTCAGTTTGACACAAAACTGCTTATGGTCAGATCAGACAATGGAACTGAATTTATTCAGTCCACTTGCCTTGAATTTTTTTTAATCCAAAGGGATTTTGCACCAAAGATCAATTGTAAAAACTCCACAACAGCATGGAGTGGCAGAAAGAAAGCATAGACATTTGCTTGACACTGCAAGAGCCATAAGGTTTCATGCAGGACTGCCCATATCATTCTGGAGTGAGTGTATACTTTCTGCAACACACATAATTAACATGTTGCCTATGTCCAGTTTATCTTGGAAAAGCCCATTTGAGAGACTTCATGGTAAACCACCAGATTACAATAAACTAAGGACCATAGGCTGCCTCTGCTTTGCTGCAAGTGTGGGGGAGAGGGACAAATTTGAGGTCAGGGCACATAAATGTATTATTCTTGGATATACCTTTGGTTTTAAAGGTTATAAACTTTATGACTTGCACACAAAGAAAATTTTTCACAGCAGAGATGTCTTGTTTAAAGAAAACGTTTTTCCCTTTAAAGAAGATTCAAGCAATACCAGTGTTCCCTATATGGAGGGCCCAAATGGTTTCATTTTGCCCCATTTGGCCCCTCATTTCATACCAGACTTCCCAAAACCTCAATCCAGATCTTCCTCTTCAATGACTCATAATGATCATCTTCATCTTGACCCTTATGACTCAGTCCATGATACTTCTTCCCCTTCCCATTCTAATTCACAACTCCCTGAACAGGTACCTGTTGTAGAGACACCTCCTAGAAAATCTTTTAGAGTTAGAGCACCACCAACCTGGCTTAAGGACTATGTGTGTCCTAAATCATTTATTACAGCTCCAGAATCAGCCATCAAAACCAATGCTATAAATAATACCCAGCCTGTTTTTATACTCTCAAGTTCTCCCTCTCAATCACAAAGCTTTCACTCTATATCCACACCTTACCCCTTGTTCACCTTTTCAAATCTGGCACACCTTTCAGCCTCTTACATGTCCTCACTAGTAAATGTGTTACAACAACCAGAACCTAAGTACTATGCACAAGCAAAGCTATATCCAGATTGGGTGAAGGCAATGGACCATGAATTGACATCATTGGAACAAAATCATACTTGGATATTGACTTCTCTCCCTCAGGGAAAAAGGGCTCTTACATCAAAATGGGTGTACAAAACTAAATACAAGGCAGATGGCTCAGTAGAGAGACACAAGGCAAGATTAGTAATTAGAGGGTTTGAACAGGTGAAAGACAAAGACTACAAACATACCTTTTCACCTGTGGCCAAACTCACAACAGTCAGAATTTTCATAGCTCTTGCTACTGCTAAAAATTGGCTTTTGCATCAACTTGAAATCAACAATGCTTTTTTGCATGGCTATCTTGATGAAGAGGTATACATGGTTCCTCCTGAAGGATATACAAAGGCAAAACCTGGGCAAGTTTGTAAGCTTCAAAGGTCACTTTATGGTCTTAAACAGGCATCTAGACAATGGAATTTGGAGCTTACAAAATTCTTACTGACCAAAGGGTTCAAGCAATCCAAAAGTGATTACTCTCTATTCACTAGGCTACAGCAAGGGCTTTTCACCTTTGTACTTGTTTATGTAGATGATCTTCTGATTACAGGGAGTGATGTTGCTGGTATTGCTCAAGTCAAAAGGGATTTGCATGCTGCCTTCACCATCAAAGACTTGGGCATTGCGAGATATTTTCTTGGGATTGAGATTTCCAGATCCTCCAAGGGCACTTTCTTAAACTAAAGAAAATATGTTCTGTATATTCTGATGGATGCTGGCCTGACAGGTGCAAAACCTGCCAAGTTTCCTCTTCCAAAAGGCTTAAAGTTATCTGTGGACACTGGACAACCCTTACCTGATCCTGAGTAATATACAAGAGTTATTGGTAGACTACTCTATTTAACATTGACTAGACCTGACATATCTTATGTTGTACCTCAGTCAGTTCATTCAAGCTCCCAGGGACAGTCATTTTCAGGCTGCCATGCACGTGCTCAGGTATTTGAAGGGTAACCCCAACAAAGGATTATATTATCCTGCAAATAAAAGCCTACAAGTAACGGCTTATAGTGATGCAGATTGGGGAAACTGCAAACTCAGTGCCAGATCCCTCACTGGCTACTGTGCGCTCTTAGGCAACTCTCTGGTTTCTTGGAAATAAAAAAACAAAAAACGGTAGCAAAATCAAGTGCTGAGGCTGAATACAGGGCAATGTCAGCCACAGTCTCTGAATTGGAATGGATTTCACATCTTCTACATGACCTCTACATTCCTCCTCCATTGCCCATTGCTCTATACTGTGACAACAGGGCTGCCCAACACATTGCAGCCAACCCCGTTTTTCATGAACGTACCAAACACCTCAATATTGATTGTCATTACACACGAGACAAGATTGTTGAAGGTTTTTTGCAAATAGTTCATGTTAGTTCCAGAGATCAACTCGCAGACATTATGACTAAACCCTTGAGTGAGTATCAACACAATCATCTCTGTTCAAGGCTTGGTTTGCTGGACTCCCCTCCAGTTTCGCCTTGAGGGGGGGGGGATGTTGAGAAGTTTGTTACAACTTGTTACTCCTTCTACCACATCAGCATCATTAGTTGAGAGTTTGTTAGATATCAGCAGTAATTAGTTAGCCACAGTTTCTGTATATAAGGCATTTTTTACATTCCTTCTTGTTGGTTGTTTTTTACGATAATAAAAAAAGTATGGAGGATGGAGCCACAAAGCTTAGCTCCCCGTTCTTCCCTTCTCTGTGTTTGCTTCGATTCTTGATAAATCTCACAGTTTACACTATTGTAACATAGTATAAGATAAAAAGTAAAACACAAACATTGTTTTTGATCATTAGCAAGCTTCAACGAAGTTAAAAAAAAGATACATTAGTAAGCCTAGTAGATGGCTACGAAGAGCAAATTTCAACATTTTTAGGATAGATTCCAATCAGTACTTAAAATTTCAACAAAAAAATCTTCATCATTATATTATATTTTTCTAAAATACCCCAAAAGAAATACAAGTACCATTACTATTGATATACAAAAAATAAATTATCAATAAGTTTTAAAATTGAAGCATTACATGACTAACTTATGCATTATATGTAGCTATGATGAAATTTTTTTTAACTTTATCTAATTCTATTTATCAAACTATTAATAGTTGGTAACTGCTAATTTAATACCACATCAAGTTTTTAATTATTTTTTATCCAAAATTAATAGTGAAGTTATACAATAATAATACTATCAATAATTAACTCCACCTTTTAGTATGTTTTTACAACCATGTTATTCAAAATAAAATGGAGAGGTTATTTGCACACAAAAAAATCTATAAAAATATAATAGGATAAATTTCAACTCTATCTAATTCTATTTAGCAAACTATTAAGAGTTGGTAACTCCTAATCCATGACAAATCATTTTTTTAGACTTATATTTTACCCAAAAGAAAACTCAATTTTTAAATTTTTTAATCAAAATTAATATTAAAGGTCATACAAAAATAACAATATCAACAAGTCACATGCTTTTTAGTCTTCTTTTACAACTGCGAACTACGTATATTAAGATATTTTCAATATAAGATGGAGAAATTACTTACATGTAAAAAATTACTGAAAATATGATAATACAATTGTTATAAATTCTTTCATTAAGTTAATCATAATCCATTTTCAATATAATCAATTAAAGTTTCATTGTTAATGGTTATAATTAACTCTAAATTAGAAATTACTAAAAAAAATTCACACATCACACGAATTACCAAAAGCTAGTTTAACTATTAAAAATGCACAACAAATATGACTACAACCACTATAAGTCTATAACTTATTTCAATTTGTCGGGTGGGGTTTTGTTAATTCATCAGAGACTTAATAAACTAACAAGCAAATAAGATATAGCAAAATCCATAGGCTCCACAGCCTCCACACATCTAAGTTGATGCGTTCAAGGCTCTTTCATTCTCTTTTGGGTGTACCACATAGACCAACTCTCTACAGATAAAAGGGGGCTATATGAAAAATATAATTAATATCCAAGAATAGGAGGCTAAATATTAATTTTAAAAGTTAAAGAATAAAAATTGTTAACTCTATACATCACATATCGATTTTGATCCTAGCAAAAAATATAAGTAATATTATATGAAATGATGAAATAACATGATTTTAATTATCCTATTTCATATATAATATTCATGGTCATCCAATATATTTTCAATATTAAAATATATATTTTAAAATATATATTTCAATATTGAAAAATATATATTTTGATATTGAAAAATAAATTTGGACCTACTTATGAGTTTAATATATATATTGTGGAGTAATTTATTTCTAATACGTTACATCTGTTAATTCAATCATGCAATGTTAGAAATTATACAGAATTATGGATAGCATTTGTGGAGAAATTATCATAAAAGAAAATGTGATCCAGGCATTACTAATTACAAAATGTGAAGGTTCGTGGTGGTGTGTTTTTCTATGTTTGTTTCCTTCTTATGGTCAAGTTGGATGGAGTGTATTAGATTATCTAGTTGGTAATAGGCACCTTGTCATTATATTATGTTAGGTGTATTTTTAATTTAGCTTTTTGTGTGTTTTGTAAAGTTATTTTCATTGAAGGAGGCCCTTATCTTATTAGGAGCTTGATTTTAATTAGGAGTTTGTTTAGATTTGGTGTACTTTTATGGAGTATTGTAATACGAGTTGTATTTTTATGCGCTAATCGCTTTATCTGTTTTTACAGACATTACTAATTATCGGGAAAAAAAGAAAACGTGATACATGAAGGCATGATGATCATGATTTATCTTTTGTCATAATACTTGAGATTATATAAAGACGTTTGTAAGATTATTTGGATATAATATTTTGTAAGATATAGGTTCTGTCGGTAAAATTAGTTGTTTAGATAGCGGATAGCGGTTCAGCTAACGAATAACTGTTTAGATAGTGGATAGCATTTCTAATTTAGCTTTTAGAGGATAGCTGTTTAAATGAGCGGTTGAGACTAATGTGTTCGGTAAATTTAGCTGTTATACTAGCTGATTAATGTAAATTGACATAAAATAATATAGATAGTTTACAAAGTTAAAATTTTTAAAGGATATTTTTTTGCTAAAAAATATAAACGCTACTTTTAAATGTCAACGTTAATACTATTGACTTTTCAAAAGCACTGCTTAAAAATGTTCAACGCTACTTGAAATGCTCGTCAAAACACTAGTTTATTGAACACTAAAAATTAACTAATTAGTGTATTAACCTGATCAAAACACTAAACACTACCTAAAACGCTGTTGCCGAATACGACCGTAGTTGGAGATATGAGGGTATGATTTAGGTTGATTGATTTGATTGGACATCAATTTATTTTAAGCAAATCTATCTAAATTACAATGTGAAAAGATATATGAGTTGGAGATTTTATCTCATATTGATATTGAATATTGAAGTAGGAAACATAAAACCTCATAGAACATTCCTTGTAATATTTGTTCATGTTGATTAGTTTTAAACGAAAATTTTGTTTATTAATATTATGATATTGCATAAATTGCTATGAAGGAAATATTATACAAGGCATTTGATAATATACTCAAAGATTTAAGGGATAATTAATAGAACTATTGCACATGATATTATCTATAGAAGATATGTTATGGCTTTGTAAAAGGATATCAAGGGAGTACAACTTCTTTATTTAGAAGATTTGGGCTTAGTGTCTAGGAGGAAGACTATGCTTCTAAATACAAACCTTAGCAAAGCTGATGAAGCCACCAAAGCATTTGAGAGATATTAAGCTTATAATAGAAGCATATTGAGACAATACTATGAGTCAAAACTTGCATATTGATTTGATTATTACTTATATTCATCTTTTGGAAAAAAAATTTGCAAGGAAATTTTGTAGCAAATGAGTTGGTGAGAACTCACTTGGGTAGCTAAGTGATAAGTGAGCATTACTTAGTGAGTGAATCAATTAGAAGAATTTAATTGAGTTGTAGATTGAGAGAGAGTGTTCTCAAGATCAAGTAACTAACTTTGAAAATACACAACACCAGGGAGTCTTTATAGAGTCGGAGGACTTGAGCTTGTGACTTCTTAAGTGAATAAGAAGTGGAGTGGTTCAAATATTAAAGAAATAAAAGCCTTAGGCAATGATTAATTGTAACGTTCCGAAATTTTTATTACTTATTTTGAATTATGTGCGATGAACGCGGGATGCTTGTGCACCGGGCTGCCCTTTATTTTGAATTATGTGCGATATATAAATTATGTGTATATTGTACGCATTTTATTTTAGGCACATATATGTGTTTGACGTTATTATTATTATTATTATTATTATTATTATTATTATTATTATTATTATTATTATTATTATTATTATTATTATGTTTTTTGGAGTGATTA
>JACYFF010031956.1:105594449-105607757 GCA_017589665.1 Selenicereus undatus | reverse complement strand
TATTATTATTATTATTATTATTATTATTATGTTTTTTGGAGTGATTAAAAAATGTTACTTATTTAGTAGCAATTGTACAAAAAAGAAAAAGAATTGAAAAGATGGGTCAAAGTAGGTGACCTGACCCAACACAAAAAAAGAAAAGAAAAGGGGAAGGGGGGTTTTATTTGACGTGTTATATACCAAAAAAGGGAGGGGGGTTTGCTTTCCCATAACTCACCCAAGTACAGCACGCAGAGAGGTAGAGAAAAGAGAGGAGAGAAGAAGAAGAAGGCGGAGGAGGAAGAGGAGGAGATTAAGGTTAAGAAGTTTATAGAGTCTTATGGGCGCTCTTAATTGGGCGTTCATGATAGTAATGCGCTGGCCTCCTTCGCGCAGGGCGTTATAGAATTTTTTTGATCAAAATTAGCTGTTTGACTTAGTCAAAAAACTAATTTAGGTGTTTCGTAGAATAGTTTTTTGAAAGAACTTTTTGGGTCCAAAAGGCTAATTTGAAAAAGCTAATTTGATAAAATTTTTAGAAGAGCTTTTTATAAAACTAGTTTTTTGTCTCACAATTTTGTTAGAAACAGCTAATTTTATCAAACTGTTTTTCTACAAACAACTAATTCAAACAGCTAATACAAACAACTAATTCAAATAGTTAACAGTTAACAGCTAATACAAACAGCTAACAGCTATTTGCTAAACAAGGCCATAAATTTTTTTTTGGATGCGGATATGAATGAAAATAGGAGGTTTTGGAGATTTAAATTTAAAAAAGAAAAAAGCAAAAAGAGAAGTTACACCCCTTAGCCAAAGACAATCATAAAATATTAAAATTTCACCACATGAGGGCCAACCCGCCAAGTCTAGCTGTCTGAGGCTCTGTTCTTTTCGTGGGTAAATGTAGGTTGAAGTTGGTATTTTTTTTTTGAAATGGGTTGAAATAGGTTGAAGTAGGTTGAAATGGGTTGAAATAGGTTGAAGTTGGTATATTTTTTATGTGGTGGGTTGAAGTGGGTTAAAATAATGAGAATATAATTAATGTGTGATAATTTATGAAGTTATCAAAATTTTGTGAAATTTTTGTTTAATTATTATTTTTAATTTTTTTAATTTTTTATTATTTTTGTTTTTAATTTTTTATTTTTTTTATTTTGTATTTTGTATTTTTGTTTCTTTGTTTTTTTTATTTTTTATTTTTTATTTTTTTATTTTTTTATTTTTCAGTTTTTTTTTAAATTTTTTTTGTTAAGTCTTTTTTTTATTTTTTATTTTTTCGTTTTTTATTTTTTTATTTTATTATTTTATATTTTGTAATTTGTAATTTGTAATTTGTGATTTTTTAATTTTTTAATTTTTAATTTTTAATTTTATTTTTTTTTAAATTTTAAATTTTTAATATTTAATTTTAAAATTTTCAAAATTTTTAGTTTTATTTTTTGTTTTTCATTTTTTATTTTGTATATTTTATTTTTAATTTTTTAATTTTTTAATTTTTTATTGTTTGTTTATTATTTTTTTTATATTTTATATTTTTTTTTTATTTTCAGTTTTATTTTTTATTTTTTTATGTTTCATTTTTTATGCAATATTTAGTTTTTTTATATTTTTTATTTTATATTTGATTATTTTTATTTTATTTTTATTTTTAATTTTTCTTTCTTATTTTTTAATTTTTATATTTTATATTTTATTTCTTATTTTAATTTTTTTATTTAGTATTTAGTGTTTTTTATTTTTTATTTTTTAAGTACGTTGGAATTTTCTGTAGCTTTTGTTTGGAATAAAAAACTTAAAATAAAAATAGATTAAAATAGGTTGAAATAGATTGAAGTGAGTTGAGATTGATAAATAACACTTGACGTACGAAAAGAACAGAGCAAGTCAAAGAGTTTTTCAGGGTTTGTTTCCATAGGTGTACTATCCTTTACGAGTGGGATTGTCAAAGTCACATTTGATTAATTACAAGAACTATTTTGCACATGTTTTGGACGCAAGGCAATAATTAACAAAACAACTACGGTTAAGAATTAATTTAATAAAGCCACATGGTCCAATTTTGAATTAAATTTACTTAGGTTATCATGTCTCATTATTCAACCTTTTGGTGGGAAATTTAATATTCACATTCAACAAATACCAGCTCCCCCCCCCCCCCAAAAGGGACACACCTTTCGCACGATTCTGAGTCCGTGCTAAAATTTCTTTCATTGTTTGACTTATCGACAAATACCAACAAATGCCAAATTGCATACATGTCATGCATTTAAAATTAAGGAAAAAGAGAGAGAGAGGGATTATTTGATCTTATCATCATGTATGATGGCTACGCAATATATTAATTACAACTTTTGGTCAATAATTTCCGTTCAATGACAATCGCAGAACTGCATGTCTTATCTTCAACATATTAAACTAACAACAAATTGCAATTTGCAAATGAGATAGCTTAATACTCAACACAAAATTAACAAGTAGCTTAATTCCACATAAAAGTAAATGTTTTGGAAATTAGGATATTAGATTTTATTTTCTCTTTTAGGGAGGGATGTTAATATGCCAATTCAAAGTGTACGATTGAAAACGAGTAGCTTCCAATACTCTAACATTACAAGATACCTCATATAATTATTAAAAAGAAGCAAAAAACTACATACTCTTTAAAAAAAGTATATTAAAAGGATAAAAAAAAACTGTAGAATTAGTGCCAATTGACAAAATCAAACTCTTAACCTAAAAACCCAAGAAACCGAAAAAAGAATCTAAAAAATACAAAAAGTTAAAGCAGAACTATTTTGACATATTCCAATTCCGAACTAGGACCCGTTTGACTGATTCTAATGTAAATTCAGGGCATCTGAAAATCAAGCTCACCCGCACTTTGTAAAGTGTTGGAGATAAAATCGTTTTAAAATTAATTACGTGTCTTAAATTTGAGTGTAGTTAATGGTAATTTTTTGATCAAGTAGTTAGTGGTAATTAATTTGGGTGATTTTAAAACATTTTTAAAGTACGTACCTGTCTTATGTATTTGTCAAAGAAAGCCGTCACTTAAGGTATATATGTATAATGCATTAAAATAACGAAATTAGTTTACAGGTCAAATTAAGAATATGGGACCAAACGGCCCACCCCCCCCCCCCCCCCAAAAAAAAGAATCCTGAATTTTAATAAGCCCATCATCATTTAAAAAAAACCTGAATTAAATTAATTAAGATTATATGATGTAACGATATATAAGAAGGTCCAGTTGAAGGAGGACTTGGTTGTTTGATGCTGTGCACGTAATTCTATTCTCTGTCTTTATCTAATTCTTTAATTTGATTCTGGGTTTGAGAAAGAAACAAAAATGGCAGACTCACCAGCCTTGATGACTAACAATAATAAGAAGAAGAAGCTTATCACTATTCTTAGCATCGATGGAGGTGGGATTCGAGGCATCATTCCGGCTGTTATTCTTGCTTATCTTGAACAGCAACTTCAGGTATATATCCAAACATTTCTTCTAGTATATATATTTTTTAAGAAGGTTTTTCAAAAAGGATCATCGTTCATAAATTTGATATACCATATAATTCTCTTTGTATAAGATATGCAATATATGCATGAGACGTTTATCTATGAAGGAAAAAAATGTACTCTGGAAACATAGACATCTGTTTTGATCGTATGAACATATATGATATGTATGCGAAAACTACACATGTCAACATTTTTGAACTAGCTGTTTATAGATATGTTTTGAGCTAGTTTAACTGAATTAAGAAAACACTCTAAACGGCGAAAATTTTATTTTATACTTTAATTAATTTCGGAAAGTTCATGTTATAAATGCTGTATACGATAATGATGTAGGAATTGGATGGGGAGGAAGCAAGACTTGCAGATTATTTCGATGTAATAGCAGGATGTAGCACAGGAGGTTTGATGACTGCCATGTTAGCTGCTCCAAATGAGAATAATCGCCCTCTTTATGCTGCCAAAGACATCGTTCCTTTCTATTTGCAAAACTCCCCCAATATTTTTCCTCAAGAAAGGTAAAAAAATATTTATTGTTGACATATTTATCTGATTGATTTTTATTTTTTTTTTTGGCTTGCATGAGTTGCTTATTTCAGTTTATGTAATATAATCACATGCAGGGGGCCATTGGCTCAAGCAACAAGCTTTTTCAAAGCAACGACAGGACCTAAGTATAATGGCCAGTATCTTCACAAAATATTAAGGGAAGATTTAAAGGAGACAAAATTGCATCAGACGATTACCAATGTGGTCATTCCAACTTTTGACATCACCACTCTCCAGCCAGTCATATTTTCTTCATATAAGGTCTGTTCAGACGAGTTTTTTCTTTCTTTTTTAAAATATATTTTCAATATTTTTTTAATAAAGGGTAAGATGCAACCCAATCGGTATGTTCTTTTTGTGGGTAAATTATTGATGTCAAGATGTGAGAATGAGTAAGATGAAATGGAAGAGAGTGGAAAGAAATGAAAAGGAGTGGGAAAAAGTGGAATAATAATAGAAGTCAAAATTTCCTCATAAAAATGATAAGCTATTAGGCTCCTATACGACCCTTCCATCCTACTATTTCCAAAATGCAGTAGTTGAAAGCAGTAGTTGTTGTTATTGTTGTATTGTGATAGTAGAGTGGTGGTGTTCAAAACTAGCAGATTGCTTGAAATTGAATTATCCAAAATTGCAGATTCCAACACACCCATCTTTGGATGCGAAACTATCAGACATATGCATAGGCACATCAGCTGCACCAACTGTTCTTCCATCCTACTATTTCCAAAATGCATACGAAGACGGCAAGATAAGGGAATTCAACCTCATCGATGGTGGAATTGCAGATACTAATCCAGTAAGTCATTATTTGTTTTCTGTGTTACAATTAAGAAGAATATCAAGCGATTTCGATCTCTTTGCCCAGGATACATTGGAATTAAGAGCTCATACATTCTTTTAGACGGTTAAGCAGGGCCAACCCACTGGTGGGTCATGACAAGCCCAGGGGAAAGGAATAGTTGTCAAACTGCCCATGACAAGTCTGAACCATCGACCCCACAATTTCGTCACAAGGAAATATATATTCATTCTGATTTCGGTTTTGTTGCCCTTTTTTTTCCTTGGATGGATTTTGTGCAGACATTGCTTGCGGTTACTGAAGTGACGAAGCAGATGATGAAGGAAAATCCAGAATTTGGGACAGTCACAGACAAGTTGCTGGTGATATCAATAGGGACAGGGTCAGCTAAGAATGAGAACAGATACAATGCAAAAACAACAGCAAAGTGGGGGCTGGTTTCTTGGCTTTTTCACGGAGGATCCTCTCCAATTGTATCATTTTTCTATGAAGCTGGGGCTGACATTGTTGATTACCATAATAGTGTCGTTTTCCATGCCTGTGCCTGCCAAGATAACTACCTTCGTATCCAAGTAAGCTCAACTTGGTAGATAGGCGGGTTTTTCATAAATTCTTGGGTGAGATTGTTTCTGATAAGAGTTATTAATTATGAGACAAACTCTTTTAGAATTTACTTTTTTGAGGTTTTATGATAATGAATAACGTGTTTGGAGTGAGTTTTTAATTCAGGGATAACTAAAAATCCATCTAACTATGTCTTTTATTATAGTCACCCATAAATGTACTATTAGTCACTTTAATTATTATTAAAATCACAAACACATTCGTCTCATAATATGTCTTATGTGAGACGGTTTTACACAAAATTTACTAGTAGATTTTTGTTAGTTGGGTCCATAATCTCATGTCCATATGATAATTTTAAGATATACATACATAAGGCATCAATCAGTATTACGGAAATAATAGCATTCGGGTTTCTCTTCCTTTGGGGGGGGGGGGGCTACTAATTATAGTGAAATAATTTTGTATATATGTGTACAGGATGATAGTCTAACAGGAACGATGACTTCAGTGGATGTATCAACCACGGAGAACATGGATAATTTGGTGAAAGTCGGTCAAGAATTACTCAAGAAACCCGCGTCACGAGTGGATCCTGAAACTGGCAAGTACACACCAATTCCAAACCTTGGGACCAATGCTGATGCCCTCAAGAGGTTTGTGCTCTGTGCTTGATTTGCCATTTTCAAGCTTCAACTATTGAAGCTTGCTAGCTAAGTAATGTTGAATGGTAATTAACTTGGATCGATTCATGTTCAGGTTTGCAAAACAACTCTCGGATGAAAGGAAATCTCGTCTGAGTCAACCAGCCGTCTGATTACCTAAACGCTGCATACATTTGAATTCCTTTGACCATAATCAAATAAAGGGGCCATGTCCATTCGTTTATTGTCACCAAATGGTGTTGTTATTGGAGTTGTTGCACAGAGTAGTGCTCGACTTTGCATAATTTTATCTTTCATCTACTTGTTCAATTTTCTTATTGTTCATGGTTCCATACTACAAAACATCTTATTTAACCAACGATATATATTTGTTTCCAGAGTGCGCGCGAAATCATTACTCTTATGCAAGGAAGCTATGATATACATATAAGATGATTTGATATTGTTAAAACATTACTCACATGTATTCCGCAATTGGCCAGCAAAAGATTTTTTTTCCCCTTAAATTTTAAATTAAAATTAAAATTAAAATTTCTTTAATTTGTTTTAGGGATAGGGTGGGTTCACTTGTCTGATTAGCTGACCATCACCCAAGAAGGCACCATTCCGTTTGGAGCCCAGTGAACTATAATAACAAATAAATAAATTTGAAATTCTTACACGGGAATAATTTGATTTTTAAATTTGACATTCAGTTATTCGTCCATGTGGCCAATTTCGTTCATAACATGTCAGCATTAGGTTGTCACATAATAACAATACGTCTATCATATTTCTGGGACCATATGCTCTCACGAGCCACATTACTAAATATATACTAAGAAAATAAATGTATGACAAATATACGCGTGAAATATATATATATATATATATATATATATATACATGGATAACAAGAGTGTGTGCTCCCGCGAGCACATAAGAAATTGCCAATAATATTATATCCAATTGTAAATATAGTAAAAATTGTCTTCAAAACGTGATGGCTTAAAAAATAAAAATCTTATCTAAATAGACTAGAGGCTGCAGCCCATGACATTTCAAGCCCACAAGTTTTGACTAGGTTGTTACTTCCCTTGTTTTCCAAGGTTCCACTTCCCCCTTTTTTTTGGGGTGGGGGGTTTTATCTTTCATTTCACTATAGTTGAGTTACTATTGATCCAATAAGGGGTAGGACTCTATCATTATAAATTTTCTTCATTCACGAGACTCGAACCAAAGACCTTAATAAGGAGAAATGTTGGGTTTCGGGGACCAAAATCAAAGAAACGGCACGGTGGGACCGTGCCATGCGACACGAGCATATTAGGGTGAAGAAGTGATGACGAAAGGCAGGCAGGGAGTTGGCACGTGTAGGCCGTGCCACCTAGCACGGTCGTGCGGCGTTCCTAGTTCGAGCGCGGGCTTCTTGGCGGCTAGGGTTTGTGTCTTGGTGTGCAATCTTCTTAGCGGCTATGGTTCTCCTCTAGGAATTAAACCATGGACTTCTAGACTCTATATAAAGAGACTTTACTTAGGATCTATAAGGGTTCCATAACCAAGTAAACACAAAACACATTAAGAGGAAGAGAGAGTTTTGAGAGAGATTACAACAGATATTGTAATCCTGCTATTGGATCGCAATCACAACATCACTTGTTGTGATCGCGATCGCTTTGTACTCTCCCTGCTCATATAATGGATTGATTGTGCTTGTCGCCATCTGTGGTTTTTTCCCGCATTGGGTTTCCACGCAAATTCTTGTGTGTTATGGCTTTGTTCTTGTTATCATTCTTTAAATTTCTGAATATCTGTTTCATCCTATCGCTTCCGCAACTAAAGTTGCTTAATTTTCCCTAAAAAAAAATGTCAAACTATTTAAGCTAATCTATATTGATTTATTTTTTTTTGAAGTATCTAGTTGGTTGGAATCAAAGGTCGATAGATTTATCAAATTAGTCATTACAGAATAAGAAGCCAAATGCTAATGTAGCTCTCGGATATGGTAGGGCAAGAGATACAGGTCTTTCCCCCTTGAATTCTTTAAAATTTTCTTATTTTCACCCATCTTCAGTCTTACATATAAAACAATTATATCTCTAAACATACCCAATATAATACGCAAAAAACCATCATATAATAACTCTCACCAACTCTTTTTAGAAAATAATTTTCGTAGTAATGATTAAGAAGAATATTAATTAAGCAACATAATTCAAACTTTAGTGAAAACTATATATATTTGTCCAACTTGTCAGTAGTCGAGTGTCACCACCATAGATTGGCTGGCATGGGAGAATCTTGATATTCAATAATACTAGCTAGCCTGGATTTCCACTAAATGGTATTAATTTAACGCAAATGGCCTCATTTAAGGTGCATTGACATATTAATTAATTCATTACCTATCCATATAGAGGGAAGACAAAAAGAAAAAGAAAAAAAAAGTTGTTTTGGCACGTTCTTTTTCATTCTTAATTTGAACGATCTATAAGGCGTAGTAACCCGACCAAAATGCGCAATTGCATCTATATCTACATCTAAAATAATATTGTAAGGGGTTGTTTGGCGGACAAAAGTAGAATGGAACTTGAAACCTCATGTTTCAAGTTCCCTTCCTCTTTGTGTATCAAGTTTCCCCCGAATCCTAAGGGACTTGATTCCCCCATTACCAAGGGGTTTCATGTCCCCATCCCTCAGGAATCAAATTAATTATCACAAAATAATAGAAAAATAAAATCAAAGGTCCACTTTGTTCAATATCTAATATATCCTTTCTCATTTGCACTGTTCATCCAAACCCTAGCTAATATTATAGTGAGACGTTGCTGCTATACCATCGACGAGAAGGAAGACACCGGTCGCCGTCTGTTGTGACATTCTCGCCGAACGAAGCATGTTGGCCATTCTGCAACTTACACTTCTTGCAACTGTTCATCTTCAGCTCTGATTTTTTTTTTTTCTCTTTCATGTTGACTTGTTCTCAGTTTTACTCTGGTTTATAGATCTAAGTGAGAATTTACAGAGAGAAGGAGAGCAAGGTGAAGATGAATCAGATCTGGAGAAGGTAGAGAGAAAGAGACAATGAGCGAAGTTCATATTTCATGAAGCCTTCTTTTCTTTTTCTTTTTGTTTTGATGGGGGTGGGGCTTGTATAATGTTACCAGCATCTAATTTATTTTAAAACAATAGGCTTATAATATTTATTTCATCAATCAAACAGAAATATAAAAATAGTAACTAGAATTATAATTCAAAAACTGAAACACAAAAAATTACAACAAAAAAGTTTATTATAAAAATAAAAGATAACTTATAATGGGATAAAAATATTTTAAAAATAAACAATTTGACTTCATTCCATATCTACTAACCAAACAACAACTAGATTAAGGATTCAACAATTTCACTCCATTCTATTCCACTTTGTCTCACCAAACATGCCTATAATATTTTCAAAATAAAAATAGAGTTGATTTCATTCCAAAACTGCTCATCAAACAGGAAGGACTAGAAGTTGATTCCATTCCAGTTTTCACCAAACAATTGGATTCAGGATTCAAGTTCTATACCCAACCCTCTAGGATTTAAGTCCTGATTCCATTCCATTCCAATTTTTCTCACCAAACAGAGCCTAAATTACTCATCTAATCATCACGCACAACACAGTGATATGAGGCTGTATATGCAACTAAAATTTGAGCTACTTAATTACTTCAATTCAGTGACATGATCAGAAAAGACTATGAGTATTAATTTCTTCGACAAATTTACAATCAGAATATAAAGTAACTAATAACTAAGGGTGGGCAATAAATCGGATACTTATTGAGTCATACAATCGGTCCGTTTAAAATAGGGCTAATAAAGCGCAGGGTCAATAATAGACTGGACCGTAATGGGTCAGCCCATTAAGACATATTAACAGGTTCAGTTGGGCTGTCTCATTAACAGCCTGTTTAGTGACCCATTATTTTTTTCATTCTACTTGACATACTAGCTTTTTTTTCAATTAACGGTAATCCAGATACAAAAGGTCATGCAAACTGACCAGAACCACAAACACTATAACGCCCCCAATTGCTAATATCTGATTATTCTAACATAACCACTTATTATTATAATTTAGCAACGGAAGACTTCTAATTTGATTGGAGGCATTACCGTCGTTCCATGATGGAACACGGCTGCTTGATTTAGTGAACTTTATGGGGGCTCAAATTGTAAGGCCCCCAACCCTAAAGTCAGGAGTTTTACTATTTTGTTCTTAAATTCTGGGACAAAACGGACAGAATTTCCCCTAAAACTTGACCATTTTCCCAGGTTTACAGCCCTACAATTAATTCCCTGCACTGAAAAACAATAAAAACTAACTCAACGGCCACCCGCCGGAGTACACAGCTCTACGGGCCACCCGCCCGGAGCACTATAACCAATGCAGTTTAATGTTAACCAAATAAACAGCGACAAATACAGCCCTGACAACTTAGATGGTGGCTCATATGGCCATACAGAGCGACTCTAAATGATATGCAACTAAGCACACAAGAACTTAATTTACAATCACACACCACAAAACACATTGCAGTTCACGTACGAGTCCATCATTTAACTTCTAGGCAGCAGTGACTCCCTTTCGGCTTACATGGGCCGACCCTTTCCTGCTATTTCAAAAAAAACCTGGGAAGGGAACAAAATAGAAGGGAGTGAGCAATTATCGCTCAGTAGATAACCCCATCTCCTAAAACAATAAATACGATGCAATAATAACTTACAACCGTCGTTCGAAATTCCTTTTTCTTTGAAGAATTCACCTGTCGCATAGTGTGTTCCAATCACAAGGCAAGAGAAATAGCATTTGCACCAAAAGCCACTCGTATGAACTCATAAACTTAATAAAACAATATCATATGTTAATGTAAGTAGTGGACATGATCTATGAATACCATTATCTCCTCATAAATTTGGATCTATAACATCATATTCTAAACAAGATATAAACAATTAATCACCTTTCTAGGTTTTCAATTCAATTATTCAATAACCTTCTTCAGTATCAAGTAGTAAGAGCAACAAAATGAATATATTGACATTTGAACTTTACATGCTTGTTTATTCAATTGACCATGTTTCTCGTGACTTTACTGCATATTAACTGAGCTATGAAACATGTAACTTCAACTTATGCCTACTGGCAAATTATGAAACAATAAACTTTGAATCCTCTCCTTACGGGGTAGAGAAATGAAATACTGAGCTTTGTCTCTGCCTTCTAGTAGAGAAATGAAATACTGAGCTTTGAATTCCCTGCCTACTGGCAGAGAAATGAAAAACTGAGCTTTGTCTCTGCCTTCTAGCAGAAATATTGATTTTTGTGTCCTCTGCCTACTGGCAGAGAAATGAAATATTGATTTTTGAATTCTCTGCCAAATAATGAGTCTTGAAACATATAAGTTGAAGTTACATACAAACTTCTAGGAAGGTACTGGGTTGGTTAAGCTAAAGATGCAAATAGGCGACTGATAAACAATTAGGAGCACTTAGCGATCATGTAATAAAGCCTTTATGGACCTTGACTATAATATACAATTGACAAACGTCATGTAATCACCATACGCTATGAATAGATTCTTCATAATCCATGGATACGATATGATGAACTATGCAGTCGATAAACTATATAATGGATACGGTGTACACGATCGATAAACATATAGAGGCAATAGACTTAAAAATGTCGACCGATAAACTATGTAATGTCAATCGATAAACTAATGTCTATCGACTAGACAGGAAGCTATTTTAGGTACGGACATTAACAGTTGGTTACAATTGCTTATTTTCTACCTAACATGTCTCGAAGTATGGGCCGAAACTCAGACGTACATCCCTATGTAGTAAAACAGATTTGGATGTTAAATGGTTGGGCGCTGCATTTCAAAAGATTTTGTTTTGCAAACAGGAGAGAGAGAATGTATAAGTAACATTGATTTGTTGATTCTTATCTGAAAGTGAACCCCTTGGTCGATGTACATCTTGAAACGATCGTACTTTAGGTGCTCACACCCCTCAAGCCGATCGAGAAGCCTGAGTTAACGCCGCGCGCGGGTATATTGGTCGGCCTAAGCCTTGATAACTGATGGGCATAAGCCCTGACGCCGCGCGCGGGTGTACTGGTCGGCATAAGCCTTGATAACTGAAGGGCATAAGCCCTGATGATAATTGGCGGGACCACTTGTTTAGGTAACAAAACATTGAGAACTTGGTTCATTAAATGAATCTTGTTTTGATTTTTTCATTGCTGAGAATAGTGTGAGTTTTTGAAGAATATAGAGTTTTTGACGAACATAGGCAATGTACGTTCCGAGATGGCCTCACTTGTGCTCCAATTTAAGGTGGAACTATTCTCTACCTAAAATGTCGATCATATAATCCATGAATTCACCTTATGGATCAAGATCTATTGGCAATGGTTTCATGTCTATTCTATATTGAAGGGACTTCATATCATCAACCTAAAATGTCTATAAACTTCATGTAACCAAGAACTACGTATCATCGAGATTTCCATGCAGTCGAGAATCATTATGTAAACACCAACATCGTCTACTTGTGGTAATATAATCGTGCATAATCAGCGAGCGTTATATAGTCGATAAACTTATATGATCGTCGAACACTATATATATAATTCGATAAATATGCATAATCGATGAACGATATTTATTTCATACGAGATGAACATTACCTATAATCGATAAAATGGATAATCAATGATCAATTAATTTCAACGATCAAGAAAATGCAATTAATAAACGTTATATAATCAAGGATCAATAAAATGCCATGAATAAACGTTACATAATCAATAACGATGAACATTATATATAATTCGATAAAATGCATAATCAGTGAATAACGATGAACATTATATATAATCGATAAAATGCCCGATCAATGAATAACGATGAACATTATATATACCGATAGGATGCATAATCAATGACCGTTATATAATCAATAACGATAACCATTTTATATAAACGATAAAATGTATAATTGATGAACGTTATTATAATTAATAGTCAATGAGCGTTATATACATTCAATGAACTTAACGTTATAAGCCGGCGATGAACATTGTACATTCAATGAACTTTATAAACCGAAGCCCTCATATTGTCAGTAATTTCTTAGTATCGATAATTTATCCATGTATATATATATTCGATAAACTTGACGTAT
>JACYFF010031956.1:105547311-105594049 GCA_017589665.1 Selenicereus undatus | reverse complement strand
TTAGTCGTCGATAAACTTTAGTATAGTACAACTAACATGTATGTACATGGGGTATCATTCAATTTATGCTAAAATTTCCTCATATCACTGATAATTGATTTGAATTCAACCTGAACGAATTATAATCAATATCTATTGAATTCAACCTGAACGAACTATAATCAATAACTATTGAATTCAACCTGAACAAACTAGAATCGATAATCATAAAACTCTATTGAAATTAACAATTTAACCATAAGTAGGAGGATGAGGAAACCCACCTCGAATCCAAGCTAAAGGACCCGTTTTAGGGTTCGGTTTGGGTTGGCTCGATGTGGGCTCGGGCCTCTGTCTCTGCCGTCTCTGCCTACTGCCTCGTCGCCGGCGTCCGGCGAGCCGTGGGGGTGCCGCCGACCTCCCCCACCTGAACCCTTTTTCTCTTCCCCCTGCGCCTGCCTCTGTTTCTCTCTCTGGCTCGACATGGGGCGCCCATCGGAAAGGGGGACGGCCGGGCGTGAGTCGACCGGCTGCCGGCGACATCGCCGGCCTCCCTCACCCTCCCCGGCGTGCGTGTCTGGTCGCCGAGCTGCAAGCCGGTCCTCTTCGTGCCTCTCCTCTCTCTCTCTGCGCTCGCTCAGATGGTGGGCCGGTTGGGGCGTGGGACGGCCAGGCATCGTCGGCCGGTGGCCGGTGGCCTCCCCAGCCCGCCGCTCTCTCTCTCTATGCGCTGGCTGGGGGGTCGACGGACCCCCCCCTCTGCTGCTGTTTCCCCCTTCTTCTCCCCCTCCTCTTCGCGATTGCTGAACCGAAAACAGAAGAAGGGGTTTCGGCCCCTTTGCTAATTTTTTTTCTTTTTTTTCTTTTTTTTTCATCCATTACCCCCATATTACATATATGTATATATTATACCATAGAATATATTACGCCAAACTTGATTAATTTGTAATTAATGTAATTAGAAAGAAGATTAGGTTCGGGCCGTTAGAAACACAATTCCGGAAAAATACTTGCTAAGTTTACAAAATTTTTGGCTAATTCGCGAGCTAAGTATAGGACTTCTTCCTTCCATGCCTTAGAACAAAGAGCAATTCTCCACTTGACATTGCAAATTACTGCTTCCATATTCAAGCTCTGTTGTTCAAATGCTATGTTATTTCTGAGCATCCATAAACTCCAGGTTATTTCGAAAAAAGTCAGCATCCAATATTTCTTCCTGATTCTGCCATGTATCCTCTGGTTTATTCATATGTCATACATCATGTCGTAGTGTTCCTAGGATTATAATTGGATTGCTCAGTTCTGTGGAAAACACACACCAAATCTGCCATGATACCTGACATGAAATCAGCAAGTGATCCAAACTCTCCATTGGTGTGCCACAGAAGTTGCATGTGTTGGCCTCTATTGATAATATTCCTTTCCTATACGGCAAATCCTTGGTGTTCAGCCTACCCAACAATGCTAACCACATCATCAACTCTACTTTATGATGTGCTAGTTTTCTCCAGACAGTACACACCAAGTTGCCCACCACTGCTTGCTGATCTTTAATTGCTTGTGCCTTAGCTAATATGGCCTTGGCATTATATTCAGGTTTTAGGCACAATAAAATTTTATCTTTTCTTTCCCTTGAGGGTGGTTTTTGGCCAAGTATACCCTGCAAGTGTACCACTTGTTGTTCTTCTTCCTCAGTTAGCTATCTTTTCCAAGACAAGGTCCATCTCCATGTATTACCTTCAAACCAACCCATTTCTATAACAAAGGCTTTCTTCTGGGATGAAACATTATATAAGAAAGAATACCTCTCCTTAAGTGCTGAATTCTGCATCCAAGGGTCATGCCAAAATTTTGTTCTTGTACCATCTCCAATGTTTATACCAAGGTTGCTCACAAAAGCATTTTGTATTGGAGAAGACTCTACTGCTAGTTTCTTCATTTCCCTCTATGGCCCTAGTATGAGTGATTTTGTTGTGCTTGGTAATAAGGAGATATCTTCCTTATGGTTTGAACTTATCACTTCTTTCCAGAGAGACCCTTCCTCACATACAAACCTCCACCACCATTTGAATAGCATGGCTGCATTTTTCATTATCATATCGTCCACCCCTAGCCCACCTCTTGCTTTTGGTCTCTGCACCACTTCCCAGCTCACTAGTGCACTAGCTCGCCCCCTATTTCCCCCATTTCCAGAGAAATCTCCTCTGAATTTTGAAAATCTCATCAACCACTTTCTTTGGCATCTTGAATAGAGAGAGATAATATAGAGGAAGACTATTAAGGACAACGTTGATTAATATTAGTCTTCCTGCTCTTGAGATGCAGTTTGCTTTCCAATACCCTAGTCTCTTCTGTACTTTATCAATGACACATTGTCATGATGAGATCTTTCTCATATTTGCCCCCAAAGGAACCCCTAGGTATGTAATTGGAAGCTGAATCAATGTACACTGTAACAGTTGTGAAACACTGTATGCCTATTGATCATCCTTTCCCAATACTATGAAACCTGATTTGCTATAATTGACACTCAACCCTGAAAATGCTTGAAAGCTCAGCAGGACTTTCTTTACATTCTGGAGGTAAGTGATATCAGCCCTAGTAAAAATGAGTGTATCATGTGCAAACTGCAAATGGCTGATATGAATGTTCCTGCATCCAACTTCTATTCCCTTACACATCCCCAACTGTACAGCTTTAATCATCATTTTATTAAGCACCACTTCCATTAATACAAATAAGAATAGGGATAATGGGTCTCCTTGTCTAATACTCCTTTCCATTCTGAATGGTTTGCTAGGGGCACCATTGACAAATATTGATACCATTGAAGTTGTCAGACATGCTCTGATCTATTTTCTCCATTTATCTCCAAATCCCATTATCTGCAAGACCAGGTCTAGACTATCCCAATCTATCGTATCATAGGCTTTTTGAAAATCCAGTTTTATTAGCTGTTGGGCGATAATTTATCGCCTTTTACATCTCTTTTTCGCCTAATCTTAGCTTATATAATAACGTAATCCTTAGAGTTTTTCTTGATTTATTAAGTATTCTTTGAGATTTTTACTTGTTTTGTTTATTCTTGCAGGTAATAAGTTTAACCAAGCAAATCCCGCAAAAAGAGGCGAAAAAGGATCGAAATAGGCGAAAAGACGGAAAAACGGGAGCCAGCCAGCAAAGCCGGCCAGCAGTGTGGCACGCCCACCCTGTGCCACATAGGCACGGTCGTGCCTCTTCCCATTATGTCGTGCGCTGTTCGTTCCCATCTCGCGTTCTATTTAAGGCCTTCTTCCGGGGGTCACTCAGGGGGTTCGCTTGAGGCTTCTCTCTGACGATTTTTAGGGTAGTTTAGGTTAGGTTTTAGCAAATAAAACCTCAATAGGAGGATTAGTTTAGGATTGAAGATTGTAATCTTAGATTCAACCTTTGAATTTCAAGTTCCTTCATCAATTCAAGACTAAGTTTTCTCCCCTTTTATTTCTTTAGTTTATATGTTGTTCTTGTTTATATTTTGTTAGTTTTAATTATTGTATTTGTTTTGTTTGGTTTTTATGTTTAGTTTTCATTGTTGATTCATGTTATTTAGTTGTTTAGATTTGTTTTATTTCATCCTCTTTGTTTTCTTGTTCAAGTTTATGTTCTTGTTTGTTAGTTTAGGTTTTGATGTGTTTGTGATGTTTAGTTGGTAGATTGTTTTGGCTTGGATTGTGATTAGTCTCTTGATGGCTAATTAGTCTTGTATTGGCCTAACCATACCCAAACTATGATTAGAACTTAGAGTTTTTCCTCACGCCCGCCAAGTATTTGATGAAATGCTTGAGAGAGCTTTCATCCATATTTTTGGGCGATTGACTTATGCTGAGAGGTGATGTCAATTAGCTAGTGTGGGAGAGGGAATAGCCGAGTTCGGGACATGAAAATGGTATCCGAATCGAGTTAGGTCCGGGGTTGCTAGTTTTGTGGTCTAATTAGGTTAACCCCATGAAAATAGGTGGTTAGGCTACTTAGACTAGTTCATGACCCTTGAGAGATGGCTTGGGTGGTCTTTGATAGTGCAACCGATCATCTCTAGTCCGTGATGTAGTTTGGGTATGTTAGGACTCGTCTCGGTTAGTTGGTTCATTTATGGGTCAAATCACAACTCTAAATCGCTTTTTCTATGTTTAATTTGTTAGCGTAGTTTAATTTACCCTCTTTTCCTTTGATTTTGCCTAACTCGAGACGCTTTGGTTAGCCATGGTAGTTGGAAACACAACTCTCTGCGGACAACACCCCAAGTACTCAACGATACACCTTACACTTGGGGTTTATAAATATTAAAACTCTGTTTGTTTTTCCCTTAACAAGTTTTTGGCGCTGTTGCTGGGGAGTTGGCGTTTTTCAATATCGTGGTTTACTTGAGAATTCGAGACTAGGCCTTTTAGAAAATCCAAAAAAATTAAAAAATCAAAATTTTCAAAAAAATTCAAGATGGCTACTTTCCATTTACCTCAGTTTGAGCATGAACCTTTTTGGCAATATTTGTCTCGGTGAATGATTTTCGTGCTCAATATGTGCCTTTTGATTATGAGAAATGGCAAATATGTGATGTTGTGCTTGAGGGGATAACACCTGAGACTCGAGTCATCCTTGAGTTCATGTGTTATGGTGGTTTGCATTCGTTAGTTGTTGATGACATGTGAGATTTGTTTGAGTCTCTAGCTTGGCATCAATGGCAATCTAATGATGTTAGAGACCAATATCATTACTATTCTTCTTACCCTCATGTATTGCGCTCTTTTTGCCAATCTTTTAACCATGATGTGAATTCTTGTCCCTATTATGATGTTTCCAATGAATGTTATGCTAGACTTGATGCCATGATAGGGACAATGAATGCGCAACATGAACGTTTTGCTAGTAGGATGAGGGAGTGGAGTTTATTACATGAGACCGACCCTAGTCCACCTTGTCCTAGACTTGAGGCTCGTCTCTATGATGATTGTGAGTCTTTCCTTCCCTTAGAGTCTAATGTTGTTGATGATGCACCTTTGACCGACCTAGAGGAAACATTTGACCCTTCCTTGACCCCATTGACATTTGTTGCTCCATCCTTTTCTAGCACACCTGTGGGCACTAGTGTTAGTGCTTTGACCTTACATGGTTCTCCCATCCCTTTAGCTTAGTGCACGGGGTTAGAGATAGGCGGGACCTCTCGGGGTGTTGCTAGTTCTGCAGAGGATGTTTTACCTTCTTGGTCAGGAGGACTTATATTGGTTGAGCCATATCTTGAGGAGGCTCTTTTCGAGGAGTTGTGTGATGAGAGTTTGGTGGTTGGTGCCGCACATAGTATTGACCATATCGGCCCACTTTGTATGGAGCCACTTGACTTGACTCCCATTTCATCCCCCTTACTTTCCACCACGCCTCCCCCCCAATTGCTTGCATTCCATGAGTCCCTAGGTAACATTCGAGAGTATAATCCCTCCTTGGACCCTTGTTGTGCATATCTAGAGGACATGCCTAGGAAAATTGAGTCGACCACTTTCTTTTATTCTTATTTCGATTTTCCTATGGCATTTGATAAGATTAAAAGGGCACTAACTCTATTTGCTGCATCTTTACTAGTGTTCTCTTACTTACACTCCTTTGAGATGCATGCAAAGGCACACGACAAGCTTCTGCGAGCGTTGACCGCATCCGAGTTGACGACTCGAGTCTTGAGCGATTATGAGGAGTGGTTGATGCTCCTCCGACCTCCACAACACCATCCTAGGGAGGCGTAGCTCGGGTACATTCAGTACCCGGCCTGGTATAATCGTTCTCACTCTTCCCCCTTCTTTTTATTTTTCTTTTATTTCTTTTCTCTTTTCTTGTTTTTGGTTAGTTGTGGATATTAAGATTGTGTTTTTGTTGGTGATCATCTTGAGTTGAAATTTGGGATGTGTTGAGCCATTGATGGCTATGATCACCGTTTTGTGGATATTTGTGTGTTGTGATTAGTGGTGTTGATAGATTGGTATATGTTTGTTTTTGGTGGTTAGTTTTGTATATATGTGTGGTCTTGTTTTTTATTTTGGTGAGTGTTTTTGGGAAAGTGTGCTAGCTTGCATATGTGTGCAGCTTTGATGTTCTTATGTGTTGTTTGTTTTGTTTTGGTTGTCTTGTGTGTGTTTTTGTTTTCTTTGTTTTGTGTATTTTGTGGTTGGTGATGACTCTCAGCTCCCAATGAAGACATTGTGAGATTTAGGTATGGGGGAGGAGTAGTCTCTATATCACCTTGTTTTGGGGGAGTTCTGTACTATTTTGATCGGCTTTGACCCCTTGCACCTTAGTTATCGGCTTGTATATAACAATGTTGTGCATGATAGATCTTTGTCCCAAGTGAGTCATTCTGAGCCCCAATTCTAACCCCAATAGTTCATTATACATGTGTAATCCAGTTCTTATTTATACAATCATCATTATCTTAGGGTCTTAGCCTTCCATGATCAGCTCTCTCACTTGTCTTTGTACCCTACTACTCTTGTTCTTGGTTGGTTTCCACTTTTAGATCGCACAAAAAAAAATCGAAAAAATGTGACAAAAAGTCGAAACCACCTTTAGTTTGGAATGACAAGTGTCCCTTTGAGGCATGCGCTACTGGGAGCTACCTTTTGAGGCAATATTGCTACTGGGAACACTTGACAGGCACCCTTTGAGGCATGCGCTTTTGGGTGCTACCCTTTGAGGCAATATTGCTACTAGGAAAGCCTTCTTCCCATGCTAATAAGCCAATAATGTAGTTTGTGTCAGTCACGCGGGATTGAGTTTGGTTCTAATAAGCCCGAGTCCTAAGATGATGATACACTAGCACACTAAGTACAAGGATGGATTCATAGTTTTAATGTACAGTGGGGTGAACAATTGGTGCGTTGATGTTGCCATGGGGATAGAGATTCTTGATGTGTACATTATCTTTATATGCACGTTGATGTCTTTGTAGCATGGGTGATTTGGCTGGTTATATGCAACTTCTCCCTTGTATTTATATTTGTATTTTTGTTTGTAAATCCTTTTTGTTTTTCAATTTGTGTTCTCTCTTCCTTTTGCCCTTTTACTTTTTCTTTTTCAAAGATTTTGTGGGTGTATCTTCTGCAAACCCTCACGAGACGTTACTCGTCCACTTGGGGGAACCAAGGGGTTTAAAGGGCTTGTTGCATGAGCTAAATGCAATCGCGATTCCTGCAAAAGTGAGTTAGGTTTCTAGATTAGTTTTCTTTTGTTTTGCTCGAGGACGAGTGTGGGGGTATTTGTTAGGCGATAATTTGTCGCCTTTTACATCTCTTTTTCACCTAATCTTAGCTTATATAATAACGTAATCCTTAGAGTTTTTTTTTGATTTATTAAGTATTCTTTGAGATTTTTACTTGTTTTGTTTATTCTTGCAGGTAATAAGTTGAACCAAGAAAATCCCGCAAAAAGGGGCAGAAAAGGATCGAAATAGGCGAAAAGACGGAAAAACCGGAGCCAGCCGGCAGGGCCGGCCAGCAATGTGGCACGCCCACCCCGTGCCACATAGGCACGGTCGTGCCTCTTCCCATTCTGCTACGCGTTGTTCGTTCCCGTCTCACGTTCTATTTAAGGCCTTCTTCCGGGGGTCGCTCGGGGGGTTCACTTGAGGCTTCTCTCTGACGATTTTTAGAGTAGTTTAGGTTAGGTTTTAGCAAATAAAACCTCAATAGGAGGATTAGTTTAGGATTGAAGATTATAATCTTGGATTCAACCTTTGGATTTCAAGTTCCTTCATCAATTCAAAACTAAGTTTTCTACCATTTTATCTCTTTAGTTTATATGTTGTTCTTGTTTATATTTTGTTAGTTTTAATTATTGTATTTGTTTTTTTTTTGGTTTTTATGTTTAGTTTTCATTGTTGATTCATGTTATTTAGTTGTTTAGATTTGTTTTATTTCATCCTCTTTGTTTTCTTGTTCAAGTTTATGTTCTTGTTTGTTAGTTTAGGTTTTGACGTGTTTGTGATGTTTAGTTGGTAGATTGTTTTGGCTTGGATTGTGATTAGTCTCTTGATGGCTAATTAGTCTTGTATTGGCCTAACCATACCCAAACTATGCTTAGAACTTAGAGTTTTCATTCATATTTTTGGGCGATTGACTTACGCTGAGAGGTGAGGTCAATTAGCTAGTGTGGGAGAGGGAATAACCGAGTTCGGGACATGAAAATGGTATCCGAATCGAGCTAGGTCCGGGGTTGCTAGTTTTGTGGTCTAATTAGGCTAACCCCATGAAAATAGGCGGTTAGGCTAATTAGACTAGTTCATGACCCTTGAGAGAGGGTTTGGCTGATCTTTGATAGTACAACCGATCATCTCTAGTCCGTGATGTAGTTTGGGTAGGTTAGGACTCGTCTCGGTTAGTTGGTTCATTCATTGGTCAAATCACAACTCCAAGTCGCTTTTTCTATGTTTGTTAGCGTAGTTTAATTTACCCACTTTTCCTTTGATTTTGCCTAGCTCGAGACGCTTTAGTTAACCCTGGTAGTTGGAAACACAACTGTCTGCGAACAACACCCCAAGTACTCAACGATACACCTCGCACTTGGGGTTTATAAATATTAAAACTCTGTTTGTTTTTCCCTTAACATTAGCACACCACTCCTTTTCTATTTTTTGATCCAGCTTACCACTTCATTTGCTATTAGTGCACCGTCCTAGATGTGTCTACCTCTTACAAAGGCAGTTTGTGTCTCACCTATCAAGTGGGATAGGACTTCTCTCAATCGTCTGCTAAGAATTTTAGCTATCACTTTATAGACACTTCCCACCATACTAATTGGCCTGTAGTCAGTGACTTCAACTGCATCTGTCTTCTTGGGGATAAGAGTAACCCATATGGTATTTAGCCTTCTAGGTAAATGTCCCGTTGCAAAGAACTACTGTATGAATACACTAAATTCCTCCCCTATGATCCCCCATACATGGTTGATACATTTTAAGTTGAAGCCATCATACCCAATGGCTTTTGCATGGTCACAGCTCGACATAGCATCCCTGACCTCTTGTTGTGTTACTAGAGCCTCCAGGTCTTGGCTCATCTGCTGTGTGATTTTATTCAGGCCTAATGTTGAGATGTCAAACCTGGTGTAATTATTTTTCTTGTACAAAGTCTTAAAATAATTCACCAGGGCTGTTTTGATTGCTTCTGCATAAGGTAATTCCTCTCCATTTACTCTAATATTCTCAATTATTTTCTTCCTTCTCTTCATGGAGGCTAATAGGTGGAAATACTTTGTGTTTCTATCTCTTTCCTTTAGTATTTTACATCTTGAAAGCTGCTTCCAGTATCTTTCCCTTCTTGTCATCCACAACCATAGTTGTGATTGCACTGCACTCCTTCTCATCCAGTCACATTGCTGTAAGTCCATGTCCTGGCCCTTTTGATCAAGCTTCTGCAATTCTTTCTGATATGCTTTAATCTTCCTGTCAATGTGCCCAAATACATCCTTATTCCACTTTTTCAATGGTGTCTTGATCGCCTTTAGCATAGCATCCAGAGACAACCCGGCGAGCTGTATCCATTCCTTCTCAAACATGCTCAGAAAACTTGGTTCTTGTAGCCAAATATCAAGGGTTCTAAAGGGTGATGGCCCCCATTGTATACTTGTGGTTGTCATGATGATAAGGTAATGGTCTGACAGACTCCTTTCTCTGCAAATGGCTTTTATATTTTGGAATCTTTGAATAACTTTTGCATCCACCAGTATACGATCAATCCAACTTGTTGCATTACTCCTCATCCTTGTATATTTTGGGTTGATCTCCAGATCAATAACTTGCAAGTCCTGCACAAGATCTCCATATTATCTCATACTTGGTGTTTGAGAAACTGCACCTTTTCTTTCTGAAGGGTGTATTACTTCATTAAAATCTCCCATCAAGATGAGGGGAGTTGGAAATTGGCTCTGAGGCTTCGCAGCTAATTCTAGACCTCCAGACATTGAACTTGTTCATTTGGGGCATAGACCACACAGATTGCACGCTCAAAGTCCTCATGTAAAAATTTCCCTAAGATGCATATCCGGCTTCGCATGGTGAAATAATTGTTCATGTTGAATGAATCCTTGTCCCAAGATACAATTAATCCACTCGAGTTCTCAGCTGCTTGTACATCAACCCATCCAATATTCTGCTGCCCCCAACATTTCCAAATATCCCATTGTGAAATATTGTTGTGCTTAGTCTCAACCAATCCCACGAACTGCAAATCATTTTCTTGAATTCCAATTAGTTAAGCTTATTACCAACACTTTGTACATAACAAAAACTATTATATACTGTTTTTTTTTGTGCAGGTTTGTTCCGTCCTTAAACGGACCCAAAGTGAGTTGCCCCGACCCAATCCGTTTATTAGCTTGGTGTATCGTCTGACTTTAAATTTCAACTAGCTTAATTTAGTTGGAAAATTACAGAGACATTGGTTGGAAAATTAACTCACCAAATACACTCCTTAGGTGGTACTGTACAGGCCGGGTTCATTTGACCCATAATCCAACCCGACTCATTAACAAATGTGTTGGACCTGGTCCGGCCCATTTAGTTAATGGGTTGACCCAATCTGTTGCCCATACCTACTAATAACTATCTATATTATACGACAATTTTTAAGGACGTATATCTCCTAAGGGATATTGAACACAAATCCCTTTATAAATAATTTTTAAGGTCTTTAGATGACTTATATAGTGAACTTAATGCACTTCTAATGTTCGGATACAAAATAGCCCTCGAAGTATTTATCTTAATTGCCATATCTCTCGAATAGTCGAATCTCACGTTGGCAAGACATATATGCAAATAAACTCATATATCAATTAATTGTACTTCCTTAAGTACCAATACAGGTTGGTTCAAATGGTTTGACATTTGTTTCCTTGAGCAAAGCCTTGGGTTCAAGTCTTGTAAATAAAAAAAATCTGTGATGGGAGAGTTCTACCTCTTATCAAGTTAACACTAGTTCGACTCTGGTAAAATGGAAAATCTAAGACCAAAAAAATTATCCTTCTTTAAGTGGACATCTCGTTTATGCATATCAAATATATTTGAAATTCCAGATATATGCATTACATAGAAAATAGAATGAAGGTCGTAGAATTATAGAAATCAAGTAATTTTTTTAATTAATCTTATGTGGAATTTATTGATATTAGGAATTTAATCACAAGTAAGATGCATATGAATTAAAGTAATAAAACTATTTCAACTATTTTACTTCTCCAATTGAGGCCAAGCGCCCGCCAGTTAATAATTAGATGCAAAATGATAAGTGTCTTGCTATAAGACACTTCATAAGTATCTTGTTTTGACTCAAAAATCATGCTATTATGTTTTTAAATTGAAAAAAAAAATGGTAGGATCGAATAATAGAAATATATTACAACTTACAAATTATATAAAATTATCTTTTTATCCATAATTTATCAAATTTCTAAAATATGCAAATCATATGTACTTGCGGATAGGGTTGATGCGATTAGGGTATCATTTAATATTTTATCAGCGTAGCCGATAAATATTTAAGGTTAGCAATTCATAATTAAGAGTAATCATTGAAAAATTTGTGATTTTAAATCATAAAATATGTTAATTATGATGAGGTAAGCAGCAAGACACTTAAGATTGTCTTACAGCAAGACATATATCACTACCCTAGATACTGAATTTTATTTTGAGGGGTTGGGGAGAGGGAAGGTATCATCATCCTTCATAAAGTAATTAATTTCATACATATTCTAATGCCAGTGCGTATCTATTATTACCCAAAAAGAAAAAGTAATTGCTTTTGCATAAACAAGTCCATCAACACCCTTAGAAGCTAATAATACTGCTCATTTGTTCTTTGCTTAGTTCTATACCCCCCCCCCCCCCCTCTCTCAAGTGTTCTGAGTTTGAGAAGCAATCAAAAATGGCTGAAGATGGGCAACAGAAGAAGCACATCACTATTCTTAGCATCGATGGGGGTGGGATTCGAGGGATCATTCCTGCTGTCATTCTTCGTTATCTCGAACGACAACTTCAGGTATGGATATATATAATCTTTCTAAGATATCTTGGATGTTAGTTAGCTCAACTGAATGAAAAAAATATGTAAATTAGTATGTAAAAGTGAGTAAGTAAGACAAAATAGTTAAATGCGATCTTCCGAACTTTGAATTTATTATAGGTGTCAATTAAGTTAATTAGATAAAATTATCATTAAAAAGTTACGTGAATTGTTACAATTTGGAAAAGTTAGATTATTATGCTGATATCATATCAAAAATTGATAATGAGAATAAATGTAGGAGTTGGATGGGAAGGAAGCAAGAATAGCGGATTATTTTGATGTGATAGCAGGAACCAGCTCTGGAGGTCTAATTGCTGCCATGTTAGCTGCTCCCAATGAGAATAATCGCCCTCTTTATGCTGCCAAAGATATAGTTGCTTTCTATTTACAGCACTGTTCTATGATTTTTCCTCAGACCAGGTAAAAAAAATTGTTTTCAGTATTACTTTGAGTGCATTCTATAAAATTAGTTACTGTTAACAGTTTTACTAGAGATCAATAACTATATCATCAACTAGTATTTACTGGTTAGTTGTTCAGCTAGTGAGTTGAAAGAAATATGTTTGACAAATGTAACTATTGAGGTAGCAGATTTATGTAAAACGACTAAAAATTAAAGGATACTATAAATGAAGGTTTTTAGTATATGAAAAGAAGAATCTTGTAATTTGTAATTACCACTAGCTAGAGGTCCCCAAAAAGTTACTTTTAGTAGCTTTTGAAAAGCAACACATGAATCTCTGACTACTACTTCATTCACTGTTTTACCGAATAAGTATTTATCAATAGTGACCTACCACTACAAACCACTAACCTCTACTCTAACCTTTGTTGTCTAACATGGTATGATATATATATGCAGGGGGCCATTGGCTCCAGTAATAAACTTTGTGAGAACAATGATAGGGCCAAAGTATGACGGGAAGTATCTCCAGAAACTACTAAAGAAAGATTTAAAGGAGACCAAGTTGCATCAGACACTCACTAACGTCGTTATTCCAACTTTTGACATTGCATGCCTCCAGCCGGTTATATTTTCTTCATATAAGGTGAGTGTGTGTGTTTTTTCTTTTTTTAATGGCTATGTTTTGATCAATAAGATTCAATTAAGTTTGAGTTGTAGTTTTGGGTTGGAGGCTTTCAATATGGATTGACTTGAGGTTGATTATGGTCAATATATCTAATAAACTCGAGAAAATATTTTCTGAAAATTGTTCAGTGGTTATCTTGGAATCGATCTCTCTGCTTACACACGAGTGCTTATGATGGTAAAACTATTTGCATATAAAGCTCCAATCCCTACATCCCGCAAAATAGGATCCATACTAGAAGGAGTTGTGACTGTTGTTGTTGTATAAACTTGTTTTACAAAGAAAGCTCGGCTTGGGTCTATTCGAATTAGCTATTTTGATTACCAAGCCCAGATGGGGGAGGCACCACCTACCCTTTCTTTCTAAAGAAAAAAAAAAGAAAAAAAAAGAGAGAGTGGTATTTTTCCTTTCCAAATGCTAATGACATATGTGTTGAGTTGACCGGACATGGCAAAAACACTGCACGCCCTAGTAGACCTGCAACTAATTGCCTAGCTTGAATGCACAAGAATTGGACCCAACTAATTAACGATCTTATCTTTGATGAACTTGAATACCATACCTTAGACACACCAGCTCAGAATTCATAACTTACATGCATGCAGTGGACTTGAACATGACCCAACATATATACACATAATCAATTTGGCATGAATTTAACCTGAAAGACCTAAATTATATGATCTAATGTGGTTGGTAATTCAATTGGAAAATGCAGGTTTCAACACACCCATCTTTGGATGCAAAACTATCCGATATATGCATTGGCACATCGGCTGCACCAACTCTTCTTCCATCCTACTATTTCCAAAATGAGTATGAAGATGGCAAGACAAGGGACTTCCACCTCATTGATGGCGGAATTGCCGACGTCAATCCTGTAAATATCCATCATCTTTTTCCTCTTTGCTTCTTTTGGGTAATTAATTTGCTTTTGATCTTCAACCAAAGGTAGTTAAGCTAGCCTGACAAAAGAAATAATCAATATGAATGAATCAAACGGTCTCTTCAGAAAATAACAACCGATAAGGCTTCCCATTCAAGAATTACCCCGTAGAGCATTTAGAAATGTAGTGGGGGTGTTTGGTAACAATAGTATTTTGAAAAAAAAAAAGAGCTATTTGGAGGGATTTTAATTGTTTGGACCCAGTCAAAAAGTTAAGTAGGTGTTTGGTAAACAGCTGTTTAACAGCCCCAAACTGCTCTTTTTGAAAAGACTATTTCTATTAGCCTTCTGAAAATAACTTTTTGTAGAAATGACATATTTGTCGAAAAGTTTTAGAAAATTGCGCTACATGCCACTAAATTATATCCACAAAATATTACTTATGTGAAATAAAAAGAACACAGAGTATTATAAAGTATTCCTTGAAGGCTTATATCAATAACATTCGAACGTAGTTAGGTCTTAAGAATTAAAAGGTATAGGAATCTTTTTTTTGAGGGCGAGTGGAACAAATCATTGAAGCTATAGTGTCACTTTTGTTGTTTGCATTTTTTAGCCAAAAAGTATATTTTTCTGGGGTAGATTTTTTTATTTTGTTAGATTGTTATGTCAAACTTATTTGGTTATCTTATGATACACCTTCATGAATGTTTGATGTTTATATTTAGAGTATTTGGCCCTACTTTCCATTATTTAGATAGTGAATTTTGGATTGATGCAAGTAAATACTAACATTTGATCTTATGTTTTATATGAATTGAATTTAATAAAGATAAAGTCATTAGAAATTCATATAAAGTGATTAGAAATTCATATAAATTTCAATTTCAATTTCAATTCATAGCAAAAAAAAAATGGTCTAATAAATGACAAAATAATGTTATAGATATCATTTAGATAGATACAAATTGAAAAGAAATAAGATAAATAATGAATACAAATTATGTAAAATTAGTAAGAAAGTATGGTTTTATGAATGAAATTAATTTATCCACATGATACATGTTTAATTCTTTTTTAAATAGAAAAAGATGACCAATAAATTTAAAAAAATGTGTTTAGTTAAAAAGTAATTTAGAGATAAGGGTATAAATGAAATTTTACCAAATATTATTGTTAGAAATAACTATCTTTACTAAACATTTTTCTACAAACAGCTAACTCAAACAGTTAACAACTAACATGTACGTAATACAAATAGCTAAGAGTTGTAACAATTGTTTGTCAAATAGAGTCAATATCAAATTAACAATTCAAAGAGTCGTGATTTTTTGCGGATTATAGCCTAGTTATTCCGCCTCATCTACCACCACTATTCCTTTTGGGCAACCTCATCATAGGGCCCAGTGAGGACGTCCTCCCTTTCCCCAAAAAACCAGAGAAGAAAGAGTAATCCGTCCTTCTTTTCTCTCTCTTTTTTGGTAGATATGAGACATAAAAATTGATATCAGCGAGATTCAAACTCAATTTTCTAATAACAACTTTTATAGATTTTATCACTTAAGTTAACTAACACCAACATATATAGCAACCCATCCATGATGTGATGCATTTTCTTTTTTTCCTTTGAATTGCTTTGTGTAGACATTACTAGCAATTAGTGAAGTGACAAAGCAGATACTAATGTAGCGTTTGGTTGAAAGTAATGCAATCACTATGTAATGGAATCAACCATGTAATGCAATTGTTAATGTAATGGAATGGGATAATAATTGCATTACAATGTTTGGTTATAAAGTTTTTACAAGTGTAATGGAATGAATTCATCTACAAGCAATACTTAATTTTACATGCGACGTTAAGTACTTGCAATTCAATTCGCATTTTATTTTTGCCTATTTTAATTATTTGTAACTTCGTTGATAAATATCATCAAATATCTTAGCATCATGATTACGATGTTTCGCATAAGACTTATTTCACTCTATTTCTTATAGATTACAATAATGTAATATTGTTCAAGTTTACCAAGTAGAGATAAGATGACAATGAAGAGAGAGAGAGAGAGACATGACGTCCAGAACGTACAAAAATACAGTTACAATAATACGATCATGCTCTAGGTTAAACTTTATCTAATATGGAGAGGAGAGAGAGATGGGTGAGGAGGGCTTCAAGCCTTTAAAAAAATGGTGTCAAAGTAATAAGAGATGGGAAGTAGAGGAAAGACAATGGAGATAAGAGAGAGAAAGTTTCCAAATATAATAGCTTATAGTTGGATAGATTTTGATTCAAAGGTATGTAATCAAAATTGTTTAGGAAAAGTCAAGTAATTGTAATTGCATAGATTGAGGTAAATGTAATTACAATGCAATCTTGATTACATTCCTTAATGGTAACCAAACATGGTAATGGAATCACCATTGCCATTTTGATTGCATTACCACTTCGATTACATAGAACCAAACAAGCCATAAAGGAAGAACCAGGGTTTGGGATAATCCCAGATAAGCTACTAGTGATATCAATAGGGACAGGTTCAGAAAAGAATAAGGAGAACAAATTCAATGCAAAAAGCGCAGCAAAGTGGGGGCTTATTTCTTGGCTATATCAAAGAGATTCTTCTCCAATAATATCATGCTTCTATGAAGCTGCGGCTGACATTGTTGATTACCACATTAGTGTTGTTTTCCACGCTTTCGGCTTCCAACATAACTACCTTCGTATTCAAGTAAGCACCAATTTTTCCGCACCCTTTAGAATTGACATCTTAATCTCCTTGTTTAACGAAACACCATAGAACCTACCGCTAAAACGCTAACCTCATCCGTGTATGTAGATAACCAAGAAAATATAAGACAGTACATAGACTCATCTAATTTTTCCCCTAAAAATTTAAACAAATATGACATCATGTTGCGAACAGGATGACAGCTTGACAGGGACGATGACTTCATCACATATATCAACCAAGGAGAACATGGAGAATCTAGTGAAAGTTGGTCAAGACTTGCTGGAGAAACCAGCTTCTCAAGTGGACCCTGAAACTGGGAGGTTCGCACCAATTCCGAACCTTGGGACCAACGCTGATGCACTCAAAAAGTTGGTGCACCATACTCTATGCTTCTTGCTTTCAAGCTTAGCTATTTAGGCCTGTCAAATCATGTTGGATAATGACTTTTATTCATTCATTGCCCAGGCTCGCCAAACAACTCTCCGAGGAAAGGAAATTTCGCATTGGCCAACAGTTCATTTAATTGGTTCGGGGCTGTTTACGTCTGGATCAACATTAATGTCAGTGAAATATACTACTCAAAAACAATCTAATTAATCGATGCAGGACAGGATTAACAACATTTGCTATTAATAACTGATACACATTTGCTTGTTTTGTCAATGAACATTAATAAGATTTGGGTATGAACATGTTTCGAGATTCATATTACTAGGCGGAATGACAAACATTTACTACATATATATAGTGATAAACATTTTGAAAATCTTAATATTTTAACACTTGGTGTTTGGTTAGCCTACTTTCAAGATCATAACTACGTTTTTGAAATTATTTTGGGATGAACATTTACTTTGCATGCTGATAAACATTTTTTGAAATGTTTGGTGTCCTCGAAGTTATTGTTGCACTTTGGGATCATAATATGGTGCTCGGACCACGAGGTAAGAATTGTATAATGAGTTGGGTAACAAGTTGGTTCAAGTCGATCTATTGAATATGCGAGTCAATTTCATGTCAGTCTTGAAAATAATTTAAATTTGCTCAAATTTAAAAAATTAATATATTTTTAAATTAAACGGTCAAATCATGCCGGCTTCTAGTTGAAATCAGTTTGGTACATGTCGGTTTTGTGTTTTTCTCAGTAACTTCAGTTCGAATTTGGGTCGTGTTATAGTGCCCATTCAGACTTTCCAACTCTAATAATTACTCTATGGTCAAAGCCTATTCCAAGGCTCAATAAGGGAGAGATTCATGTAGATCTACTACCGATAAACTCGGTCACATTAACTACAGGAATCGAACACATATTCGCCGTCAAGGCCATGTCTGTTTCTTATCAATTGCATCTTAACATGTTGGATTTTTTTTTAATTGAAATTTCACTAGCGCATTTCTCATGTGATCATGCACAGCTGTGTTGTATATTCAGTCAAAGAATCTTTGTATATAGAATTACGTACATTAGACATCCATCCATGTTGTAAGTAATCAAATCACCAAGATCATGATCCTACTAATTATAGTCTTCAACAAGCTAAATAAAATTGGACCTTTGAAATTGAATGTGATTAAAATATACAAAATCAAAGATCGTTACAAAATAGAAAACAAACAGAGGGCCCTACAGAAGTTTATTAATCAAAGTCCAAAGAAACCCGTACGATTAGCTGTTACTTACATCCCATTATTTCTTCTCATTTTAGAAAATAAAATAACTGATCGAATTATTATAAATTTTGAGGATTACGAGCCATGCCGGCACGCCATTAATTCATGCTCATCCTTAGTTAGCCAATTTGATTAAATTAGATGCAAGATTTGAATGGGTCGCATCATAAAAATAGTTTTCTAATCCTAATTAAAAATAATTTAACATTGTAGGTAATGTTGTTAATTAGATTGTATTTTCAGTACTAGATCAGCCTTATTGATTATCTATATAATGTCCTTAATTTATGCAAGTTAAGATTAGACCCAGCTGTTGGTGCCATTTTTGTGTTGCCTTTTGTTTTTGTTTCTCAAATTCTTTTCAGAGGGTTTAAGACATTAACAACGAATACAAAAATGGCAGCAAAAACAGACAGCCAACAACAAGGTTCATCAACACCATTGTTGAATGATGGGAAGAAGCTTATCACGGTCCTTAGCATTGATGGTGGTGGCATCCGAGGACTCATCCCCGCTGTCATTCTTGGTTATCTCGAGGAACAACTTCAGGTAGATATAGACATAGATATAGATTTAGATTAGATATATCCTTTGTTTACATAGAAAAGTTCACATATCGTGCTATTTATAAGGTTTTATTTACTCGCTTTTCCCTTTATATATAGTTGAGCCTCTTTAGAATTTGGGGTTGGGTTGGGGGGGGGGGCGTTGTTGTGGGGATGCCTTGGTTCAAGTTTGTTTGTGTGGACTCATCAAATTTGTCCCTTAAGCCTATCCAAATAACTAAGGAAAACCGTAAATTTTATTAATTTTATTTCTAAAATAGGAATTGTATGTATAATTTTGTAACTAAGGATGTTAAATTTTATATATCAATTGGGCAATTAATAAATGAGTCATATATACAAGCTCAAATAAGGTTTCAACCCAAAATTAATTAGGGTAACTCACAAGTTTATATATATGTCAAGCCCTTCAACTTTCTCAATGTGGGACAACACATATTCTTATATTCTTTGTATTTTAATAATGTGGGACAATACCCATTTTCATACTTCAACAAAGGACATAGTAATTAAGTAATTTTGTAACTATTACGTACTCTAACAAATTTTCCTTCATTTAATGTATGGGAAATCAAATTTTGAACCAATTAAAAATATTTTTCTTTCTTGTCAAGTTCTTTTGTCATTTTGCTTTCACTATCAACAAAAATGACATTGGTGCAAAAAACAAAAAATAAAATAAGTGGTATATAATATGTGGATTAGGAGCTGGATGGGGAAGATGCAAGATTGGCAGATTATTTTGATGTGATAGCAGGAACAAGCACAGGAGGATTAATTACTGCCATGTTAACCGCTCCAAATCAGAATAATCGCCCTCTTTATGCTGCCAAGGACCTCGTCCCTTTCTATTTGCAACATTCTCCTAAGATATTTCCTCAGGGAAGGTAAAAGATTTTATTTTCATTATGTGTAATAATTTTTAAGTCGTGATATACTAGTTAAGATCAGTTCATCGTAAGTGAGAATTATTTTACCAGCCGATTTTCAACATCTAAGTATCTTTTCAAAACTTTTTATGTGGATCTCCTCACACCCTGCGAAAGATTAACGTTTTTTTTTTCTGGGTGTTTTTACGCAGGGGACCCTTTGCTGATTTAAGGACCTTAGCCAAAGTGTTGAAAGGGCCGAAATATAATGGGAAGTATCTTCACAATTTACTGAGGGAAAATCTCAAGGAAACAAAGCTGCATCAAACGCTAACAAATGTGGTTATTACAAGCTTTGACATTGCTCGACTCCAACCAGCTATATTTTCTTCATACAAGGTTAACATTAACTTCAATCTTTTTTGTTTTCTATCACAATAGTCTAAAAATGCCATTATCGATAGCACAGTCTAATATTGTGTCAGATTCAATCTAGTTTAAACTAAACTACCTTGAAATTTTTCGGAGAAGCAAACTAATCCGAAATTAACCCACTTTGCACCTGAACAGGATGACCTGTCTACCTAGTGTGCAGCGCAATGAAGCCAGTAGACTTACAAAAATGATTGTATTATACAGATTACTACCGACCCATATTTGGATGCAAAACTGTCAGATATATGCATAGGCACATCTGCTGCACCAACTGTGCTTCCATCCTATTATTTCCAAAACACATATGAAGATGGCAAGACATGGGATTTCAACCTCATCGATGGCGGAATTGCAGCTTCTAATCCAGTAATATTCCTCTCCTGCACAGACTAACTTCGCATGATTTTAGATATGAAGGCCAACTTATCATCCTTTGTTTTTTCTTGGATTCTTCGACACAGACCTTGCTAGCAATCAGTGAAGTGACAAAGCAGATAATCAAAGAAAATCCAGATTTCGGGCTGATCAATGACAGGTTACTGGTGATTTCATTAGGCACAGGATCGGGAAAGAATGAAAACAAATACACTGCAAAAAAAGCAGCAAAGTGGGGTGTGATTTCCTGGCTATACGAACAAGGATCATCTCCAATAATAGACGCTTTCAGTGAAGCAGGGGGTGACATTGTTGATTACCACAACAGTGTTGTTTTCCATGCCTTCCACTCTGAAGATAACTACCTTCGCATTCAGGCTAGTTACAAATCCTCGTGGAACCCCCCCCCCCCCCCTTCTGTGATAAAACCTTGTATCTAGTGCGTATATAGCTGCAAAGGATGATATGGATCTTCTGAAAATGAAAACGCGCATGTTTACCTACAGGATGACACCTTAAAGGGAACAGCAGCTTCAACAGATGTGTCAACAGAGAAGAACATGCAAGATCTGGTAAAGATTGCTCAGGAGTTGCTTAATAAACCGGTCTCGCGTGTGGACATTGAAACTGGGGTTTACATGCCTGTTCCAACCCTCGGAACCAACGCAGACGCGCTCAAAAGGTCTCTGCACCCTCCGTTTATGCCTGCTAGCCTCCCCTGTTGCTGCTTTCAAACCAGCTATTTATACCTGCAGTTGCAAAACAATATTTGATTAACGATGACTGTTCATTCATGCTCAGGTTTGCAAAACAGCTCTCAGACGAAAGAAAATTCCGCAAAGGCCAGCAATCCACCTGATTGATCCAAAACTTCGTACATCTTGACCTGATCACCCACTACAGGGAGACATGTTGGTTGTGTTGTTGTCATCATCATCGTTGTACATCCTCATTTTCTGACCACCGTGTAATTTATGATTTTATCTCCTTACTGCATATCATCATTTGCGTTATTGTGATACATATTATTTCGAGAGAAAAATACTGCATGAGTTCTTCGAAACAAGATATTTTTCTGATAGAGTAAGAAAGAAAATGTGCCTGGTCATTACCAAACCTAAAGCAAACAGAAATATAACATGATGCAACTTTGTTCAAGCAGAACAAGCACTTCAGTTTCAGAATTTGTGCCTTTCATCAAACGTCTTATTGCCCCTTTTACAATTTAGAAACTCGCAAAAAGGGCAACGAATAATCATCACCAACATTACAATGCAATTTCCTGCCCTTGAAAAACGTTGGGGAAGTAAAAGGAAGCAAATGAATAAGAATCCCTGTTTCCTTCCCTCTGCTCTTCTGTCTTTCTTTCTTTCTGGGTTTCTTTCCTGCGCCTGTACTAAGAAGTAAAAGTAACATAATTGCAGCAGTTGTCAATCTTAACACTGCATCAAGATTTCAGCTCCTCCGCTAGTTATTAATATCGTATGTTCAAACTGTGCCAAGAGGCTTCCATCTTCAGTAACCACCGTCCAATTATCATCCCACATTATGAGATTAGAGCTACCTATGGTAAGCATTAGCTTTACAAAGACAGCCAACTCAATCATCAACTTAAGATGCAGAGAAAAGAAAATGACTGAAAAACAAAAACCTGAGTACACAGAGATGTCAAAACCACCCCCCCCCCCCCCCCCCCAAAAGGCAAAGAATCTCAATTCTTATAGAGGTAAATTTTCATTGAAATCTGCCTTCACAATGCAAGGACATTTGGCTTGATGTAGCAAGAAAGAGAATTTTCGTGAATCAGTAAACCAAACGAATTCTTTTTGGAATGCAAAGGAAATGCCAGAGATTCAAGAGAAATAGGAGTACCAATAGTAGAGGTTTGATTCATATCATCCGTCCTACATCATTGTTTCCTGCAGGGAAAAAGCATAATATGTATATTTAGCTATTTCTCTTTTGTGCACAACAGCCTGTATTGTGGTAGATAAGTGTTTACAGCACTCGGACTCTCATCTCTACATGGATGCACTTAAAAGGAATACACAAAAATGTAGGATACATAAATCAACAACAGTTGAAGATGATTACTTAAATGTTGAATAACTGGATCAGAATGAAAAACACATCCAACACCATGGCCAACAAACTTACGCACCACACCATAGCAATATTGATCTGCATGCTCACTGCAATGTAAATGCGGCATAGTCAGAAAGCCAGGTCCATGATCGCATAAAACATTATTAGTACCACAATAAACTTTGACAAGGATGAATGCCTGATTAATAATGTGTTCAAGCATCATTGCTACTGGATAATGGAGCATAGCAAATTCGCCGTGAGGATTGCCACATCTTACTGAATTGTTTTGGCAATCTTCTTGCACTCCTCTCCTGGTCCACATGTAGCGGTTGCCTTGTCCAGGCATTCTTTCGTTACCTCGAGTAAGAGTTGCATTTCCTTCAATGTGATAAAGTGAGAACTGAATTGGTTAAAATTATATGAATTTTTATACAAATTTTGAATTAAATCGTGGGCTAACAGATTAATTGAACCCAGAGCAGATTTAATTGTAAAATCTCCATGCCCAGGGCTATCCTGAACCAATTGGTCTGCTTCTAGTGACCCGTTGATATATAATTTGATTGCACTTGCTTTTCTTTCTTTTTTTTCTTTTTTGTTGTGAATGAGACATAAAGATTGATGTGGGCAGGATTTGAATCTAGATCTCTAATAATAAAAGCTTTACTAATTTAATTAACTGATACGTACAATTGTACTTGATATCTTGAATTAATACTAGATCCATATCTTTCCCAAGTCCAAGGGAACTTACCAAGGTTTAAAATTTGGAGTTAGAAATGATGTGTGAGATGGTGTCAATGGAGAAATGGGCCATGGGTTATGTTAATTAGATAGGGTCATCTCCCCCCCCCCCCCCCCGGGGCGTCCCGCCCGTCAAAACGCTTTTTCGTATGAGATCAGTCCAGTACAGTTGAAATGTTTTGACTCTTGACTTTGAAAAAGAAGAAGCAAAAGACATTACCCCTTTTGATCCCGTTTCTACGGCTTTCGAGACAATTATACAGTCATACAGTTAGAATGCGGGATCAAACGACAAAAGCATTGGCCACTAGAGAAGCTTTTCATCCCATTCCTTTCTCTCTATTTTTTCTGATTTGGTTCATCATCATCGCTCCCAAAGCCAGCAAAAGGCGTCAAACGCTTGCATCAAACTAGGACGAATAACATAGTATTTATGTAGAAGCTTCAAAGATATCAAGAAATAACTCTAACCACAAACATGTGCTTTGGCCAGAAAGTGCCATCTTTCCAAAAAAAAGAAAAGAAAAATCCTCAACCCAAAATATGAAAATTAGATAGTTTTCAAAAAATGAAAGATTTCCCACCACATAATATGAGCCCTGAATGTCAAGCAATTAATAATGTTAAAAAAAGAAAACAATTTAATTATTCTCAACCGACAAAAAAATTCGGGCAAATCCCGACAGTTACATTTTTTATTAAAAAAAAAAAGGGTTAGTACATCCATAGCTCGGCCTCTCCCTTTTGGATCAGAAGCCCTGCAAAAAGAGGGTTTGTTTTGCACTTTTATCGTCAATTGGGTTTAAACATACAACATTGCATGTAATATAATTTGTGTATAATTTGATTGGATTAGTAAGATTATTGTCGTACTCTGTCATCACTATTAGTGCTCAAAATATCTAACTTTCTCCTCGTTATTATAAGTTTGTCAAAGTTATCAACAATTTGGTAAAGAGATAGCAAGTTTAACAAGCTAATTAGATCACAGAGCTTGATCCTGTTGATGTCTGAACGTAGGAAACCCACAATTGCGCTTGCGCGATAGCCGACCAGCTCAACTTTCGGTCCTGGGAATCTTATCTTTCTCCAAAGTGTTCGTCAACACCAACAATTTCCTTTTCAGGAGTATTAGACGAAAATAATTCACATTTAAGAAATGATGTCCAACACTTAATATTTTGCGGGTGTTTATTTTGTATATATCATTGCCCATCAAACATACTTCTGACTTATTATTTTGATGATTGTATTTTTTTTTCCTACCATAAGTCAATGATATTATTGGAAAAGTGAAGTGAATAGTAGTATTTATCACATGCAAATGGTGATACTATAAAAAGCAAAGGAAAATATACTATTTACTCGTGATAACTGATAGTGATAAGTACCCTATAATGTCATCTTGGTGCAGGTTATTACCATTCAATATCTTCAAAACAAGGAGTATTGGCGTTCAAAAGGCTGTCTCTACACTGTAAATTGAATAATAAATTGTTTGGTAGTGAAAGGTTTTCTTTTGTCCATGATTAGGGGCTTTTATAAGACGATGCAATTCCGAACATCAAAGTTGGCAACAGCATCGATAAAGGACACGAGCTGGGAGGATATATTGTTTCATTCAACTTTACTTTTCTAATTATTATTATTATTAATATTTTATAATAATTATATATAAGCTGTAATAGATTTATAAAAAAGGTCGAAATGAAAAGCAATTATTACAGCGGGATGGGAAGGGTGGGAAATCAAAGCACTTTATATGATAATAATAAGGTGAATGATTTAGGCCACTCTAATTTGAGTCACTAAAATTTGTACTGATTATATATTTGTATTGGGTCTCTCAGCTTTCAATCCCAACTTTATTACTTGCAACTTCACGGGCGATGGGACATAATGCCCACATATGAATATGACAGGGATCTCATGCTTTACTACTGTACTCATTCACGCTTTAGTTTGAACGTAACTTAATTAAGACCCGCTTATGGAAATGATAACTTAATTAAGATCGACCCGCTTATGAAAATGATAATATATATATATATATATATATACACACACACGCAAACTTGAAATATATATATATATATATATATATATATATACACACACACACACAAACTTGAACCACATGCTCCAATTATTGTCCAAATATGGAGCACATTGAACAAGAAATATATAAAATAGAGCAACATTAATTCTAATGAAGTAAGAGACCAATAAAAAGCACACTAGTTTGGACTGTCCGCTGCACAAGCATCCCGTGTTCACGTAAGGATCAGAGAAGGACCGCACCCCAATGGCTCGAACCGCTCGAACCGATGATCTTTTGATCACACGGAGACAACCTTATCATTGCTTCAAGGTTTCCTTTCAAAATGCACACTAGTTTGATCGAGTTAATTGGTTTGGTTATTGCATTATATAAATACGCAACAATGGAGTATGACAATGATTGTTGATAGAGGTTTTGTGTGCATGTGTGTCTTATTATTTGGATTCCCTTGCTCAGTTTCACAGACGACATTTTTCGCATCCTCTTTATGACAAGTTATAAAAGCTCTCTTCATCAACCAAAAAAAAAAAAGTAATAAAAGCTCTCTTTCACGTACTCATCATGGTGGGCCTTAATTAATTTGCTTTTCAGTTCAACATGGTAAAATAACGAAGCCCCCCCCCCCCCCCCAAAAACAAAAAAAAAAAACTGTCCTTCTACGTGAAAAATAATGGTCACAATAATATGTGAAATTTAGAACAGAAAAGGCAGACTTACATCCCAGTTGGACACTGTCCCGGTGTCATCTTTGCAGAAGACATCCCTGGCACAATGGCATCACTTGAAAGTACGCAGCGGACTTGGGCGATGTCAATCTGACGCCAACCTTATGCGCACAATAAAAAAAGAAAATAAACATGAGAGAACCGACATAAATAATTTTAAATTTTGAAGTGTTTGAGCGTCAATAATGCAACATTCAGAAATAACGTAGATTGGTTTTACTTTTGGGTCTCGTTATTCTGATTAGACTACCATGAGTTGCAATCTTGTGCGAAATACACTTCTATTTTCTTAATACAGCTTATTGAGAACAAAATAAGTGTCTTAAAATATCAAACTATTCAGAACTATCTCTGTAGTTCGATCAGATTATTAGCGTTCAAACCTTCAACACTTCAGATTATTGGTATCTAAAACCCTAACTCATGATTTTCATCTATGGCTAGAAATTTTTTGTAGTTTCTATTCTAACTAATTGCATTGTTGAAATGTTGATTGGAGTTCGATTTATGCGGCTGGTGGGGATCTGAAAACCCCCAATAGTTTAGATTACTAGCGTTTAAACCCTCAATAGTTTAGATTATTAATATCTGAAAACCATAATTCATGATTTTCATCTATAGCTAGAAAATTTTGTAGTTTCTATTCTGACTAATTGAATTATGCTGTTGATAAGGGAATAATACGATTTTAGGTAAAGAATATGTACATGATTCATTTCTACTGGCTATCAATGTTCGTGCTTGTAGGTGGGGATCTACAAAAAGTCTTGTAAGCAATTTATTTAGCGTGGGACATGCGTGCCTTGATTGAGTTCATTCTATAGTGTGGCAAGTGGCAACAAGCATTCAACTACTAATCTTTTTTGCAGAAGAAAAATATGTTGAGGCTTTTTTATTTCATCATTTGACGTCATTATTCAATAAATGTACATATGCGCCAAAAAGAGTTAGGCCCAAAGTGTTTTTAATTTGTTGACTTTTTTCAAATAAGAAGTTTTAAATTCAAGTCTCAAAATTCCTTGGATTGTCCATACCCAATTTGGACTGCATCTTTTTATCTCAATTTTTTTTTTAATCTTAAGTTACGTAGATGCTTATTTACAACTACGTACTCATTAAATATGAGAATTCCTTTTTTAATTATACAAACTTGTTCTAAATAATAGTTCTATTTATTGATGTATATGTAGTTTTTAGGTGATAAAATAATGTCAAGGTAAAATCATTTTATCTTTATTCTAATCAAACTAATATCCATTCGACATATAAAATAGTCAAATTATTCGTATTCGTTACTTTATAATTATTATAAGTACTTACAATTTTATCGGACAATTCTTTTTGATTCACCAAATGTATTAGACAACAACGTCAAATGAGGACAAAAAATTTATGAAAAACAAGAACTAAATAAATTATATGGGCCAAAGTATACGCATACATACGTTGATAATTTGTTAGACTTAGTGGTTTATAAATGCAAGGTTGTTATACACGTCAGCAGGGTTGTTATCCAAGTTGTTAAGTGAGCTCACTCATGATTGGTTAGGAGGTTAGCTGTAAATATCTTGATGCAAGTTGTATATAAGGTGGTGAGGGCATTCTGTATTGTTTTTTAGTTTTCTTCTTTGAGTATATTGAAACTCAGCAGTAAAGATTCTATTCTTCCAATACTTTCTTTCTTTACCTTGATTTCACATAATTTGACGTGATAATTATAAGTCTATGTTCGTCATCCTCGTTCTAACCCTTCATGGGACATATAGATGGCTCATATTCAAAGGCACAACGACAAATATAGATAATAACTTTATAAGGTCAATCAAATTGAAGGAATGAAGTGGCCATCTAGGAGATTTTATCTTGCTCCTTGTTTTTCCCTTATAAGTTACTAAATCTAGCTAATTTTAGTATGTTTTGAAATTCTCATGCAGTATTATATCATTTGAGTTTTTTGATAAATTGAAAAGAAAAATTGAAACCATGCATTTTGTAGAAACAGTAATTTTTACATTATTTTAACATTGGGCTAGGGACCATATGTTGTCAAAACATATTATTAATATATGCCAATGGTGTAGGATCAGTGCACGGATTAGCAGAACTTGAAAGTTGTGCATAGCTCCAGTAATCGAACGAATTATCTTCGTTTATTCTCCTTGAAGTTTTGGTAAATGTTTTTTACTTTTTGAATTTTAAAATATTTTTTTACCCCCTACCTATAGCTTTGCGTCAAAGTTACAATTTCTTAAATTACAAAAATGGCCTTTACATTCCTAAAATTGGCTCTATTAGTTAATTAATGGCATGGCAAAATCATAATTTGAGGAGACTAATTAGTGACTTTCAGTACAAAGACACTGAGTTTCTTGTCTGAATGTTACCAGATGTTGGGCAATTGAAGAAGGGGTATGAGACAAAGACTTACTGCACAAGGTGAAGGAAGGTTTAAACTACGACATGGCTAGTGTTGAAGGCTCGCTGGACCATAGCGACCTTAGTGTTGATCTCGATGGTCACTGTCGTGGCCGCTCCTTGTTGTATCAGTTGTATCTGAGGTATAGAGAATCGGATCATAGCCAAATTAAGTTTCAAATTAGTCAAGGAGATTAGGGGGTACGATAAAAAAAAACTTGTAAATATAAAGGTCATTTTTGTTATTTGAAGAGTTTAATTTGTAATACTTTAACTCAAAGATGAAATAGTTGAAAAAATAATTCGAAAAGTTCATAAAAGTAAATTTACCAAAACTTGAAATGGTAAATGGAAACACCTCGTAATCTAAAGTAAATTAAAGTAGGGCAGAGACACAGCGAATCTAGCAAAGGAGATATAGTGGCCGAATGGAATTCAGAAATACACATGCATGTCTACGCTTGCATGCATTATTACTGTACTTTGATAATAAGGTTGAGGAAGAAGTACATACGTACGTATTTTACCCTCATTGCATGAAATGGAAAGCTAAAGTACATAACCAGAGCAAAAAGAGAGGTAGATAGTCCCTGGTGAAACTGGAGAAATGGAAGAAGGGCAGGTATACACGAGAGGTGTTGTTCCAATTATAGTTCAATGTTTACGGCTTCTATGGATTATTCATTTTTTTATAGGGTATATATGATTCTCATTTTTCGACTGTGTACGTCTTGTATCTTGCCATTCATGCAACATTATTAATTAGCGAGTTTCAACCCTTTTTTCACCTAGCTAGCTCTTTCCCTGTAACCGTACAGCTTCAGGTCCCATCCTCCTAGCTAAGAGTACTAGAACATTGTATTACATTACTCTATATACATTAACTATATGGATCCCTTTAACGCATTATTTGACTTTCTTAAAGGAACGTATTTAGAAATTTGGGTCCATTGTTTTTCTAGACCCAATGAGCTTGAATCGGATGGAGTTTAATTGAATTTACACCTGAGAAATGAAATTGGATTTGAATTTAGGTGAATTTAATCTACATTTGAATCGCTGCCCATCTTCCAAGTTTAACTACATGCATCTACGTTGTTTTTTTTTTTTTTTTGGGTGTTATAGGCATACTAGATGAAAAAGAAAACAATATCAAACCAAGATTTTCTGCACCAATTTCTCAAATAGTATTGGATCAAATTTTAAGATAAAATTAACATATATACATATGTCAACTAAGGGCGTGTTCTTTTTGTTGGAAAATATGGGTTGGTAAATGGGTAAAATTAGTTGAGATTGGTAGAAGTGGGTTGAAGTAGGTTGAAGTGGGTATTTTTTGTTGAAATTAGTTGAAGTGGATTGAATTTTTTTTATATCATGTGTAGAAGCTGGTTAAAATAATATGAAGTGAGTTGAAGTCGCTAAAGTGGGTTAAAGTGAGTTAACATTAGTAACTTTTTTTTTATTGAAGTTGGTATAGCATGTTGAAGTTGGTTAACGTCGGTAAATTGGGACTTACCAGCGAAAAGAACAAGGCCTAATACACTATAATTGAGCCTGTGAACCCTTGACCTAGTGGTTAAAATTAAGTTCAAAGTCTGAGTACTTTAAATTACAGGTTCAATTCTCCCTATCTATTGTATTATATTATCAGATAAGTTCGAACTAAAAAAAAATACATTATAATTCAAATTAATTAATCACATAGCCACATCAAGGAAGGAGGACCCAAAAAAGAAAAAAAAAACATTCAGGTGCTGGTAGACATAAGAGATAGATGGTTAAACATTCCCCACAAATGAGACTGGAAGATGACAAAAACTGGAGAAAAATTAATTAATTTCCTAGGCGTGAGATTATAATGGGGATGGTCCCATAATAATACTGTGTATAATAATGGGTTGTCAATGTGCAAACATTTATCTATGCATACGATTAGAAACAATAAATGAAAATGCCAAAAGAGGGGAGAGAAGATTGGCGAAGCCATTCAATCTTTATGTTTAATTACCAGACTGTTACGCCGTTATGGCACTCAAATTAATGACCCCATGTGTGCCACGTCCCAATCCCCTTCAGTTTTCAATTTTTGCTTTAATTTAATAGATCTTTGACTTCCTAATTTCCTTTCTCCACACAATTTTGGTTTTTGTCTCTACTTCCATATCCTAACTCAATTATTAGTACTATGCTTCAATTACTTTCACCCTCAAATCCTAGGCTTTTTTTTTTCATCCTTGTAAACATAAATTTCGAGTCTATAATTAATTAGATCAGAAATTAAGCAACAAAGTGAATTTTTATATTTATATCAAAGAATTGGTACAATTTCTGAATTTAATACAATTAAATAATTATCTGATTCGATCTTCTAATGACTTGAATATTCCGAGGGCTTGACGCTTGATCTTGGTTGATGCAAATCGGCTGAAGAACTCTAAAGACTGTTCTTGATTTTGATTTGCAAGTGGTTGATTGTAGTTTCTGAGGCTCTGCAAGTCTTGATCTTTCTCGCTTGGTAGCTGGATGCTCCTTGCTGTCTGAGCTCTGAATTCTACAGATGCTGAATGAATCAAATGAAGGGAGAAGACCCCTATTTATAGGCTCTGCCAGTTAGGGTTAGAGTCGGGTTTTGGGCTTAGGCCCAGTAATTATTTTCTTATTTTTAAATAAAGAAAATAATTACTAATTTCTGTATCATCGATGACACGTGGCAGCTTTTTATTGGCTGAACTTAATTTTGATTAAGCGGGTCCACCAAAGTCAACGTGACACATGCCAATTTGTAATTGGCTGATTTTTTTTATTATTTATATTATTTTTTTCACGTGGCACTATCTGATTGGTTACGTTGCAGAATTTTTACCTTCTACAACCCTATTGTAATCTGAATGTGTACTCAATTCGTCTATTTTAAAAGCTAGCTCAGAAATTAGAATGGGTGTTTGCTGAAATACTTTTTGGAGAATTTGTTGATCTAAAGAGAGCTTTTTGGATTCAAATTAACTGTTTAATCTTATCAACAATAGAATTTTTACATACTTGGTGAAATAGCTTTGTAAAAAAGCTTTCTAAATCTAAAATTTATAAAATCTGATCGTTATATCGGATAAGTTGTTGAACCAAATACTAATTCAGTATTTCCTATCCTAATAACAAACAAAAACTTTATATCGAAAAACACTTATGAAATTGAATATATAGTTGAAAGTTAGAACCCTTTTCCTTCAAGGAGAATTATCACGTTAATTATAGCTACTCTTGCCATTACTTTCTTTATTATTTGGTGTATCTAAGTACTAGTAAATTTCCTTTGTAACCAACGCCTTTAGCATTTCATTTCAAAATCAAAAGCAAAAACCAAGGAGATATCCGTGGTTTATTGAATTGATCAGGGGCAAAAGTGTCATACGAGAAAAGCCCACAATAATTATGCTTAAGACCAGTTCCTTACCAAACAACAGGAGGCCGTCTGTACACAGTGAACATGCAATTCCGTGTGATGTGATCGTACCCGCACGATTCTCAACCTCCATCATTATTTTAACCGGCTATTCCCGGTCACCCACTTTCAATTTTTCAGTGCATAGCTAACGTGGCATAGTCTCATTAGCTAAAACGGGCCAGGGGCGGGCCGCCGCTACCTTAATTTCATCTCCATAACGGCGCCGTCAAAATTCTCACCACAGCCCCGTTACTGTAACGGCGTTTGGACCACTTCTTTGTTAGTTTCCAAACCTATCCTCACCGTTGATACGGAATCCCTCTCTCTAAAATACTCTCAGCCAAACTCCATTCTCATCTCTGGCGAAAGGATAACAGAAAGCCAGAGAGAGAGAGAGAGAGTACTGTTGAGGTAAGAGGAGGAGAGAGAAAATGGGAAGGATGTTGGGGAAACGCAAGGGAGCAGTGGGAGAAATCGCGGTGGTAGGAGTGACAACGAGAGCTAGAGCTGCTTTGGCTATGGCGGAAGCTACGAGCTCGGTCTCATCCTCGCCGACGAAGAAGATCAGGAAGGTTTCTGCAACGACGATGACGACTAATTATGATGTTCATGAGCTCAAGAGACGCCGGCGAGCCACGGTGGCGCCCGAGAATTCCGCTAGCTGCCGGTTGGAGGAGAATGCTGTTGTGGTTGTTCAGACGGCGGCGAATTGCTCGACTACTGGTGAACTTTGTTCTGATTTTCCGGCTTCTTGCTGCTCAAGCAATGATGCGTCGAGTGCTTGCGAGGTCGTTAAAAATCGTTTGGAAATTATTCCAGATCCAGAGGTGAGAAAAATTTTAATCGAAATTTCTTTAAATATGCGCGAGTTTTGAAATTCTGAAAGAATTCCTTGAATTTCGGTTATTGCTGTACGTCCCTGCGATTGCATAGTAAATGCTTGTCGTTCTGTTTCTTGTTTCTATTGAATTTAATTTTATTAATTTCGGTAGATTTATTTTGGAATTTTGATTTTAATTTGATCTTGTAACATGAGCAGGCTGAGACTGCGGAGACGTCGCCGAGATGTTTCGACTATCATAGAACAGCAAGGTAATGCCTAGAATTCTCATTTATTTATCTAACGTTCAAATTTATTTTTGATTTAATTTGTTCTCCATACGTTGAGTGTACCGGAAATTCGAAATTCAAAACGAGAAAACTCAAACGGCTGGCTTTTATTTCTCTGTCTGTTTTTCTCTCCCCACTCCACTGTGAGTTGTGAGCTTATTATAGCCAAGTATGGAGGAAATCTCACATGTTACAATGTCTACTCCCAGGAGAGAGAAAAATCCCGGAGTTGCAAAATCCGACGACCAGGATTCACCGCCGAGGCGTCCAGATGCGAAATCGCCTGTCCAGATCAAGATGCCGTCGGATTCCGAAATTGAAGATTTCTTCACCGCTGCTGAAAAGGACCTCCAGAAACGCTTCACTGACAAGTATGAGCACCTCCCTCTCTCTCTCTCTCTCTCTCGACCAAAGCTCATAGAATTAAGCGCGTCGTTTCAGGTACAATTTCGACATAGTGAAGGACGTGCCGCTGGAAGGTCGCTACGAGTGGGTTCCAATAAATCCATAAAACAATTCAAGAATCAAGACTGATGATGGATGAACACTTCCCACAATTAGCCAGTAACTAAATCTTACTGTTAATTTTAATTTCAGCCTAGTTAATTCTCCGTTCTCTCTCTCTCTCTCTCCTTCTCTCTCTTCAACAAGAAGTCCAATCTCTCATGAAAGTATGAATTAAGCAGCAGCTAGTACGCAGTAAGTTTGAATGAATTAGTTTTCTGGTTGGAGTTAGTTACGTTACATATGCAGCAATAGCAGAAGAATATTGGCTAGCTAGCACTAGCAGTAGCACTGAGCTAGAATAGTACTAGTTGATTGTACATTCTGTCTCCTTTTTCCATCTTCAATGTCTATTATGAGAGACTACTGATCAGAGAGAAAAAAAAAAGGTCAGTTTATTCTCAGTACGGCTCCATTTAACTTACAATGAAGAAGAAGAAGAAGAACAGCAACAACAAAAAATGCATTTAATTTCGCTCATCTCATCATATATATTTCTTATATCTCTATATATGTTGTTATCTGAATTTTCGATTTCTGTTTTGTAGTTTTTTCGGCCCCCAAATTTGGTGTATCTGCATATCACTGCAGAAAATTGCACTCTTTTATGTGTTAAGCGAGCCTCGCGCACACATACACTCCACTCCCTCTGATCGATCTCATCTTTCTCTCCCTCTCTCCTGGTACGATCAAACCCTCCGTCAGTGTTGATTTTAACATTTCCTAGGCTCAGCATTGATTGATTTATTTATTTATTTTTTTTCGGGGTGCCCCTGCTATGCTAAATATTTGCTGCTAAAATAGCAGAGAGAATTTATTTTGGGAATATGCGGTTTTTCGTTGTCTTCTTCTTCCTCCCTCATTTTCTGCCCTTTTCCACCTCTTTTTCAATTCCCTCTATTTTCCTTTTCTTTTTCTTTTGGTGGATTTCTAATGGCTCTTTTTCTCCCTCCCCAACCAAATTTAATTAATTAATTAACCGAGAAAGTACATCAACTTTCATGTCTTACATTGCACTTCCTTCTCGATCCCTTTTTTTTTTCTTTTTCTTGGAAGAAATGAGAAAAACTATCAAGGTAGGCACAAATTATACGGTACTACTTCAAAGGACACGTGTTGAAGATTGGGGAGCTGAATGTGTAAAGTGCTCGATTGTTTGAGAGGCACAAATTATCGATGGTGTTTGTGGATGAGCTACTATTGAAAAATGAATTAAAGTTATATATATGGATTTGATGGTTTCAAATTAGTATCATAAACATAAAGTTCATATGCTGCTGGTCCAGGTCAATGCGACTCATTCTGGTTAGAAATCGGTTCAAAGCATTGTTTCAATGAGTATTCACCAAAAAACTTTACTATATTTTCCGATTTTTTTTTATGGCGCAATATTTTGTGATTTTTAATTTTTAATAATTGTGTGCACTGTGCTATAGTATTAGGCAACCAAAGTATTCTCTTATAATTAACGAAACTATTGCGATAATTGTTAGAAATGAACAATATATTTGAAATGCTAATTTGAGTGCGATTGAGTTATATATATATGTAATTTCTTTTCCTACCTAATTTTCCGTCATTATTGCCCACTTATGAAATACAATGTTCTTATTTGAATACAATTTAGAACTTTTGATTCCTTACAAATAACTGATTGTGGATCTTATCATCAAAAATTTCCGTTAAATTCATTTTGTAAGCTACCAATTACCACTAATGTTTCAGTTTCTTTTTTATTTTTTTTTGGGGGGGGGGGGGTGTGAATTAAAAGCACTAACGTCTCATAATTCAAAAGGATAAATAGCTTTTGTCATATTTGTCTCCCTTTACGGAAAAGGGAAAAACAAATTAAGAAAAGACATTTTTGGAGTCAAAATGAGTGAAATTCCATGACTGAAAAGAGAGGTGACTAAAGTCCAACAACAATCACAAGAATCAAATGAGCTAATGCCACAAGAAAAGGGGAAAAAAAAGGTGTCATTTTTCCTGTTGATTTCTCCTTAATCTCTCTGGCTATCTCATTAATTCTTTTGCAATTTCCATTTTTCATACGAGAATGAAATTGAAAAAGAAAAAAATTATCCATTTGCTTTTTTATTTTATTTTATTTTTTGGTCAGTGAAAAATGCATGAATGAATAAGCCCGTGGTGGTCCTGAAACAAACTAGAGAGAGAAGGGTACTGATGAAGGGAGTGGGGCCCGCGTATGAATAGTATGCTATAGGGGAAGAGAAGGTGGTTTGTCAAATTCGGCACAAACAGGTGTCATTATTACAGTTGATGGGGGTGGAGAGAGAGAGAGAGGGATGGCAATGGCATGTGCTTGTAAGTTGGCGGAGATTCTCTCGCAGAGGCAGTCACACTGGGATTGACAAAACTATTGATTTGGGGTCCGTCCATTTTATTTAAACCACCGGGAATTTAATTGAAGCACAGCTTTTGTTCATACAAATTAAAATTAGCACAAATTTACGGATTTCATTCAAATTAGAGTGCTTTTTTACTTTAAATATTTTGTAATTCTTCTTTTTCGTGAAATTAGATGCTGCGGTGGAGCAATTTGGTTCATAGTTGTGAGATTTAGATGATGGGAACAACTCACATAATCTGAGTATCCGAACCTTTTTGAGCAAAAAATTTAAAATTTAAATATCAACAATTCTCATATTTATTGCGCAAGGTATGGATGAGCTTTTGCAACATCTATATTTCAGGCTCAAAAGGTATTCGTGTGAGGGGACATGTTAAATATAAACCCAATTTTTGGGCCTTCAATCATTAGTTTACACTTTTGATTGAGATAGGTATTAAATAGTATTGAAATTGAAATATTTTCGAATTGAATTAACCAATTATGATAAATTTCCTTCGACATAGACAAAATAATCGAATTAAGTGTTAATTTTTATATGAATTATATATCTTGTGGCAATTAGGATAAAATTCAATTTTGTGAGGTCCTAGCTTGATTGTTAGTTGAAGTTATTGACAAAACAAACTCACCGTATGTTACCACCTATACTAAAAAAAAAGAGATACTTTTTTTAAAAAAAATTGGATAGTTTAAATGATGCATAAAAAATAGTCCAAGACATGATAGAGCATCAAACATAAGGTTTAATATAAATAATATTTAATCTCAACTAGTAAGTTAATGCAAGACTTCATTAACTACGAAGGGGAAAATTTAATCTAGTGTTATGTTACAAGATCTATTTGAACTTTATTTTATGTAACATTAAGTTGATTTTTCATGACTTCAAAGTAAATTTAAGGTGAGACTTTTCTTTGTAAAAAGACGTAATATATAATTTTTAAAATTTAAAGAATCAAGGGAAAAGATTTTAGAAATAACCTTTTGTTTAAGTTGAAGAAGAAAACAAAATCCTTATATATTCAATCAGTATATATGCAATAAGATTCATTGGTAAATTCAAACAGTTTATTTTAATTATTATCGTTAAAATCCCTTATCTTTATGTTGATATTTTTCATTCAGTTATGCCATATCATGTGGGTAAAATTTCGATATTTATTTTAAAAAGTTGGGTGCATAATTTGTGCAATGGGAAAAATAGAGGGGAAAGATAAAAAGAAAAGATATATTACTTAGTAAATCAAGTCAATCATTGCATCACATAGTATTATATTTAATAAGGGCACTGAACTGTAAACCATCCTTGTTTAGGGGGACTTAAAGTAATTAAGTAATTAAGCATCATGATGATGATTGTGAAAGATAGGATTTGCGTTTGCTTTTTCGAGGAATATGCGAAATGGGATGTTGGCAAAGTAGTGGAACTAATATATAATAAACATCCATTAGATTAAAAGGAATTAATTAATTGCTTAATATTCTTGAGATTTTAATTTACTTATCTACTAATTATTTTATTTTAATAATTAATATAATTTTTCCACTGAGATGGAGCTCCTACTGTTGGATCCTACCATCATCATCGATCATGATCATCAATATTGATGCATGTGAATGTGGGTCGCTACTTTCACTTCCCCGCAGGCAACACTTTCTGCCCATTTTTTAAGGCTTTTTTCTTGCCTTTTTTTTCCAATTAATTATTAACTTCTTTTTTTTAATGTTTGCAGTGATTATTTTTGGTTCAATTTTTTGAAAAAACAGATGAAGGGTTAGCTATCATTATTCATGGGAAGGTACCTTGCTATTATAGTAATAGGAGCATGTTTCAAGATTCATGAATTGCCTAGCCATATTAACTCACATACAAATTTCTCTTCCAAATTAAGATTGTGGTCTAGTGTTCCTCAACTACCAATTGTTGGTCATTTTTCTATATCCAAACATCATTGTCGATTTTATTTAGTTAGGAGACTAAGTTGCAATTATTTCTTTTTCCGTCTTCAACGGAGTATTTACATTTTGGCCAATAGAATTACTGAATACAATGGGGCCCTCTTTTAACCGTTATTAGATTGGATTATATAAATGAGTTGGATCATAGACATAAAAAAAAAAATATAGTAAACCTTGTATAAGACTGTCTTACGATGACTTATACAGTGAGACGTCGTCTAACACACTTGTTAATCGCTTTTTAAATTTAAAAGAAAATGGTTTATCCCATAAGCGATCTCACGATAAACTACCGCGAGATAGTCTTATACTAGAATTTGTGAAAAAATAAAATTTTAATCAATAATTATATTAAATTTTATATCAATTGGGTCATAAACAAAGAGTCATGTATATAAATTCAAATAAGATTCCAATTCAAAATCAATTGACAATGGATGAAGCAACTCACAAACTTATATACATGTTCAATCCCTTCAGTTTTATCAATATGAAATAACACTCACTTTTGTATTCTTTTATTTTATTAATATATGACAAGACTTACTTTCATACTTCAATAAATTATGTATGATTTGAATGACAATTGAATGTAGCTTAATCAATTAAGTGTACCTGCAGATTTTTTTATTGAATCTAAGTCCCTAAGGTGAATAGCAATAATTTAGAGCCTTGTTTTTCCAGTAAAGTTTTCAAAGGATGTGATGTCAGTGGAAGAAAAGATGCAAAACAATAAGTAGATATATTTTGTTGTTATGCTAGACTCATGTAATTATTTTGTGCAATTATTCTTGTAGGTGACTTTGATTAATGAAGTTGTGACAATTGTACGTGTACTAGATTCTGAATTGACTTAAGAAGTACACAATCACTGAGAATGGGACTTGGCTAAAATTAAAAACAATATCCCTCATGTATCAAAGAGTCAGTTTTACCATTTATAAAACATTGAATAAAGATCATTTGGCGATTGACAACTTGATGCATGCTTGCCAACAAGGTGACAAAAGAATAATGCAAGAATAACACTATTCAATCATGGAGAAAAAAATCACGCCCCCCCCCCCCCCCCCTTTCCCCCCCGGGGGGGGGGATGATGAAGAATAAATGATGATCTTCAACAACAAAATTAATGTTAAGAAAAGGGATTCCAAATGAAGATACAAGTTATGAAGGATTAGGTGATTCTATATATCATAAGCCATGGATCTATACATGGTATAAAGGAGCCTTTTCTTTTTTCGGTAAGCTTTTTAGTATATAGGAATGTTTGGTAAATAATTTTTGAAGAGCTTTTTGACCAAAAAGAGTTTTTTGAGCCAAGATTAACTGTTTGATCAAGTTAAAAAGTAAATTTGAATAGTTGGTAAAAAGAGGTTCTTAGAAGAGCTATTTGAATCCAAAAAAGCTAATTTGAAAAAATTAATTTTATGAGCTTTTAAGAAGAGTTTTTTGAATCCAAAATTTTTTTTATGCAATAACTTTATCAAAAATAATTAATTTTGTTAAATAATTTTTCAATAAATAACTAATATAAATAATTAATTTAAATTATTAACAATTAATATTTAATAACTAATATCTAACAGCTAGCTTATCTAACAGCTAGCTACGACTGTTTCCTACCACAAATTATCACACCTTTGTTCAAGGTATAGTGACTGCAAAAATTAGAAGGGCGTGAGTCAATCCTGTTTTTGGTAATGATTAATGACCCTAGAAGCCACTACGTACGACTAGCTGGCTATACCTAGCTACCTACCTTCCTCTGAAATTTCCTATTATTCAATTTGCTCCCTTCAAACCACACCTCTTGACCATTCTTAACTAGTACTCAACTAACAATCATTTTGTACTTAGTGTGCCTATAATCATTAAGATTTAATCAATCAAGTTATGTAGTTTAGTATGAACTATATAGACTATTTCATGTATGGTGGCTTTTATTAATTATAAGTTGCCGTGTTTGCATGTTTTTACTTTTGCTAGTTCAATTGGTTCTTCCACTATTTTTTTATTAGTTGATTCAAAGAAATGTTGCGTTCGATGAAATTGGAGAAATATATGATTTTTAACAGTTTAAGAGAACAAATGTATTCTGTGAAGCAGAAACATATGAGCTTAGAGAGAGAAAGATAATGAAATAAGCTCTCTGTACTCCATTGTATCAAATGCCAAAAGTATTTACAAGCAGAGCAAGTAGCTGATTATATACAAGAGCAATAACCATAAATATCTATGCTAATAGAATAGAGATGATGTGGCATTGGTTGCAACTAACTTCGCAATAGTAGTTATAACCAATTCCTCTACATCCCCTCCTCAAGGAAAAATTGGGTGAGAATCCAACAATCCAAGCCTTCAGCACAGGTAATTGTGTTAGAAAGCACTCAAAGGTTTAGTCATCAAATCTGCAAGTTGGGTTCTGGATGAAACATGAGCAGTTTGAAGAAAACCTTCAGTAATCTTGTCTCTTATGTAATGACAGTCAATGTTGAGATGTTTTATAAGTTCATGAAAGACCGGGTTGGCAGCTATATACTGTGCAGCCTTGTTGTCACCATGCATAGTGAGAGGCAATGTAGGAGGTATGCCAAAATCATTCAAAAGATGAGAGATCCATTCAAGCTCAGAGGCTGTGTAGGACATGACTCTATACTCAACTGGATTTGGACACTGTCTTATGTTTCTCTGTTTTCCAGGAAATTAAGGACTGGCCTAGCAAAACATAATAACCAGTCAAGGATCGAGCACTTATCCTGCAAGTGCCCCAATTAGCATCACTTTAAGTTGTAACCTGAAGGTTGTTGTCTGTAGGGTAGTATAAGCCCTTATTTGGAGTACCCGTCAAGTATCTTAATACATGCAATGCTGCCTGGTAATGACTGTCACGAGGTTCCTGCAAAAACTGACTTAAGTGTTGGACGTCATAAGAAATATCTGGCCTAGTGAATGTCAAATACAAAAGCTTGCTAACAATATGCCTGTAAGGTTCAGGATGTTCCAAAGCAGTGCCTGAATCAGTAGACAACTTCTAACCTTTAGGAAGAGGAAATTGTGCAGGTTTTGCTCATGTTAAGCCTGCATCAGATAGTATATCCAAAACAAATTTTCTTTGATTCAAAAAGGTGCCTTTAGCAGACCTAAAAATTTCAATGCCAAGAAAGTATCTAGCTAAACCTAGATCCTTGACACTGAAAGTGGCATGAAGATCCCTTTTAAGCTGAGCAATTCCCTTAGTAGCATTCCTTGTGACTGTAATTAGTAAATCATCAACATATACCAAAACGAAGGTGGATAACCCTTGATGTGTTCGAGTAAACAGAGAGTAATCACTCTTGGATTGAGAGAAACCTTTGGCCTGCAAGAATTTTGTGAGCTCCAAGTTCCATTGCCTAGAGGCTTGCTTTAAACCATATAACGACCTTTGCAATTTACACACCTGTCTTGGCCTAGCTTTAGTATATCCCTGTGGAGGTTCCATGAACACTTCTCCATCAATAAAGCCATGCAAGAAAGCATTGTTGATGTCTAATTGATGCAACAACCAATGTTTAGTAGTAGCTAAAGCAATGAAGACTCTCACAGTATTGAGTTTGGCCACTGGTGAGAAGGTGTGCTTATAATCTTTATCCTTAACTTGCTCAAATCCCCTAATTACCAACCGAGCTTTGTGTCTTTCTATTGGACCATCTGGTTTATATTTGGTTTTATAAACCCATTTAGAAGTGAGAGCTTTCTTGCCTTAAGGAAGAGAGGTAAGAATCCAAGTATGATTCTGTTCCAATGCATCAAGCTCATTGTTCATGGCTTGCACCCATTCTGGATGTTGTGTTTGCTTGTGCACAATGCTTAAGTTCTGGATTTTGTAACACATTAACCAATGAAGCCACATAATTTCCACATAAATGTGGCAGATGAGAAAAGGTGAATAAGGGGTAAGGAGTGGATGAAGATTGAAAACTGTGTGACAGAGAAGAAGTGTCAAAGGGTGTAGGTGTGTCATTGGTGACAGTGATAGTAGGTGGTGGCTTAGGGCAGACATAATCCTTAAGCCAGGCTAGTGAAGTTTTTACCCTTGAAGATCTCCTAAGATGTGTCTCTAAAGGCACAGTATGTTCAACATAGGAATGATAAGAAGAAGATGAAGTGTTATCAGGCTCATGAGTAGAATGATCAGTTTTGTAAATGCTAGAAGGAGATGGGGTAATAATAGGATCATGATCATCTCTGTCCTCATTACTAGAAGAAGGGTGAATAGAAGAAGATGAAGAGGGATAAGCAGACTGTGGAATAGGAGTGTTTTGTTGAGGAAGACCAAAAGAAGCAAGATGAGGTAAAATGGTGGTAATGGTGTCCTTATCAAGGGAAATACCAGTATGAAAGGTGCTCTTTTGAAAGGGAACAACATTTTCTCCAAACAGAACATCTCTGCTGTGAAAAATTATTTTTGTTTGTAAATTGTAAAGTTTGTAACCTTTAAAGCCAAAGGTGTAGCCTAGGAAAATACATTGATGTGCTCTAGATTTAAATTTATCCTTTTCCCCCATATTGGCAGAAAAAAAATAGACAACCTATGGTTCTGAATGTAGTATAATTAGGAACCTTGCCATGGAGTACCTCAAAAGGGATTTTCCAGGCTAGATTGGGCATAGGCAGTCTATTTATAATGTGAGTTGCAGCAAGGTCACATTCACTCCAAAATATTTTAAGAAGACTTGCATGAAACCTTAAGGCTCTGGCAGTGCCAAGGAGGTGTCTGTGCCTTCTTTCTGCAATTCCGTTTTGCTGTGTGGTTTTAACTATGGATCTTAGGTGCAAAATCCCTTTGAGTTGAAAGAATTCAAGACAAGATGATTGTATGAATTCAGTGCCATTATTTGATCTTACTATTAAGATTTTGGTAGAAAATTGACTTTCGATCATGTTATAAAACTATTTTACAGTAGATATATCTTGAGTTTTATCTTGTAACATGTAAGTCCAAGTAGCTCTTGTAAAATCATCTACAACAGTGAGAAAATATTTTGCTCAAGTCGCACTAGCAACCTTGCGAGGACCCCATAAATCCATGTGAATGAGCTGGAAAGATTTTGTAGTAGCAATAGGACTTTCATTAAAGGGAAATCTGTGAAACTTTGCCATTACACAAGTGTCACAAGTAAAATCCTTGGACAAGTAAGGCTTACAATCATCAATATGCTGCATTTTGGAGAGTGAAGTATGGCCTAATCTAGCATGTAGTATATCAAGAAGATCTTAGTTACATGCTGATTTATTACAAGGAAAAAGTGTTGAATTCTTAAAAACTATAGAATTGGGAACTGCAGAGACTTTAGAGACATTAACTGCAGGGGTATGTGCATTGTCTGTAGGAGAAGAACCAAGAGTGTAAAGTCCACCAACCTTTTTACCAACTGCCACAATCAAACTAGTTGAAAGGCCTTGAAAAACACAATGGGATGGGTAAAAGGTGGTGCAATAGTGATTGTCTGTTAAAAACTTGGCAACTGAAAGCAAATTATATTTGAAATCTGGCACATAAAGCACTTTACGTAAGGTTAAAGAAGATGATAATGAAATATCACCAACAGTTGTGACAGGCTTTAAAGTTCCATCAGGTAAGGTAACATGAACAGGTGCTGACAGAGTTCTGGTAGAGGAAAATAGGTTGAAATCAAAAGTTATATGGTCACTGGCTCCTGTGTCAATTATCCAAGATCCCAAAGCATTATTTTGCACAGCTCAACTAACACAAGAATGAGATTTATGAGTGGTCATACCAGCAAAATGAGCAAAAGCATTAGGGTTTGCAGCTGGCATCTCCATTCCTTGTTTGCCTCTTACGAACCTCATCATTTCTTGAGCAAGTGCTTGAACAAGATTTGCATCAACCTTTCCAGAACTAGAAGGTATGCCTGAACCATTTGTACTCTCTGGACTTCCAAAATTGTGTTCAAGAGCGGTGTCAAAATTGTTGTCTGAATGTGAGCTAACCAAATTGGCATTGATCTTGGGATTTATTCTTGGTTTAACACTTTCTCTGGGCCCTTCGTACCAATCAGGGCACCATATGATCTTAAAGCATTGATCAATTGTATGTCCTGACCTTTGGCAATGGTCCTGCTAGTTTTGTTGTTCTTGTTCTCCATCCTTCCTTTCTGTCCACCCCTTGCAATCAAGGCATTGGTTGTTGAATCTGATTCTCCAAAAGGACCTGTGCTAAATCTGGTTACAATAGCAGCTATCTCTTTATTTGCTGTAATGTTCCCAGTTACATCTCTTTGGGTCTCCACCCTCTAAATCATAGAATAGGCCTTGTTGATAGTCGGCAAGGGATCTAATAACAGTATTTATCCCCTAATAGCCTCATAATTCTCATTCAAATGTATGAGAAAATGCATCAATCTTTGCCTCTCAGCCAACTCCATAGTTGGACAAGCACAAACTGGAACCTCAGAGAGATAATCCAGTTCATCCCAAAGTCTTTTCATCTTAGCATAATACACAACCACTAAGTCATTCTCTTGATATAACTTAGATAACTCCTTTTTGCAATTGATAGAGCAAAGGTCCATTGCTTTAACCAAAACGCTCTGTGAGTTCTTGCCATAATTGACCAGCGGAATTGACATGCAGAAAAGCTTCAGCAAGCTCACTAATCATAGAATTCAATAGCCAGCTTACCACCATGTTGTCACACCTGATCCATTGATCATATTGGTTTGAAGTGATCACAGGCTTAACACATGATCCATCAATGAAATCGAGTTTTGTCTTGGTCTTTAATGCAATCCTCACAGCTCGACTCCATTTCTGAAAATTTGAACCATTCAACTTTGCATTAACCAGCTGCATTCTAGGAAAATCTGAACTCTGCAAGTACAAAGGATCATTATTGTATGATTGTTGGCTCCTGTTTGATCTATAATCGCTGCCTGAATCATTGGATTCACTAGCCATGATAGATAAATTGTAGGAAAAATCAAGAAGAGCAGGATCCCGAATCAAATGTAGAAGGTTGGATTGATTGTTGAAACAAAACAATCAATCGAGAAAGAAGAACAGGAAAGTGTTTAAGATGAAAAAGCTTCATCGATTGTTGAAGCAAAACAATCAATCGAAGAAGAAGGAAAAACAGTACTGATTCAGGAGCATGATTGCAATCTGGATCGAGTGAGAACCCTAGATTGCTCTACTACCATGTGTAGTAGAAACATATGAGCTTAGAGAGAGAAAGATAGTGAGCTAAGCTCTCTGAACTCCATTGTATCAAATACCAAAAGTATTTACAAGCAGAGCAGGTAGCTGATTATATACAAGAGCAATAACCATAAATATCTATCCTAATAGAATAGAGATGATGTGGCATTGGTTGTAACTAACTTCTCAATAGTAGTTATAACCAATTCCTCTACATATTCGCTTAGCGGAAAATCGATGGAAGGTATTGGTGGTAAGGCAAATGACTAAAGCAATAGCTAATTAATGGCTGCAAAAAAAGTGTGAATAACCCTGTTACTGGGATAATGTTGGAAGATAAGAAGAAGGTAAATTGCTTAAATATGAATACTAACATGATAATCAAAATAAGGTTGCTCGATATTGATAAATCTCTACTTTGACCTCATTTAACCCGTATTTGACCTCTTATTCCTATTATTTCTATGTTATATCTTGACGAGAGATGGTCAAATTTGTTTCTTTTGGTCTATATTGTGCTTACAAAATGATTTTTCTTATTTTCAGGAATCTTGTCAATAAAATGAAAAATTGACAAGTTTTGATAGAAAGGAAGGTCATGTGGACAAGGTCTACGGAAGAAAAAAGGTCTAATGAAGTTTAGAGGGTCAAGAAAGCAAGATTGAAGAGCCCAATGGACTGCACGGTTGGATGTGCACTATGGCACAATCATGCAGAATCTTGCAGTGCACACACCTGTTCCCCGAAGCCACACATGGACGATCGTGCATCGACACACGGTCTTGCAATTGTCTAGAATTCGCATTACTAAAATAGTTTTCAAACTTTATTTGGGGGAACTTTTTAGTCTATCTGAGAAGACGTCTTGAAAGGCAATTTTTAAGGTTTATTAGAGAGGTTTTAAAGACTCTTGTGCATCAAATTCATCAACATTGAAAATTGTTTTACAACTTTTACCGTGATTAATCGAAGTTTGTTTCTCAGTTCTCTCTCACTTTGTTATTGCTTTTCTAGGTTTTTGTGCTCATCAATGTAGATCAAATTAGGTTTTGAAATTGTTGCTATGAATATGACTATAGACTAAATTCTCCTATCAGGTTGGGTGTAGCCCCTGTTATGATTGGTTTAATAAAGATCTAGGCTTTAGTAAAGCTTGCCCAAGTTTTTGCTCTGGATTCTCATTTAGTCCACCAATTATTTGATGAAAGTCTTAAAAGAGGTTATTTTCACTGTTCTTAATTAGCGTTTAAGGGAACAACGAAAGTCGAAACCTGTACCTTCTGTGTCTTCTCGAGCAATTGGAATTCTTAATATGAAAATAATTAGAGTTCGAATTGGGATTATCAATTACTCAATCTTGTGACCTTTTTGTTTATAGTTTCATGAAAATCGATAATTAGGGTTGTTTGGCCAGTCTTATGAC
>JACYFF010031956.1:105524073-105542311 GCA_017589665.1 Selenicereus undatus | reverse complement strand
CGTGTATTTGTCATATATTTATTTTCTTAATATATATTTGATGATGTGGCTTGTGGGAGCATATGCTCCCAGGAGTATGATAGACGTATTGCTCGCAAAGTGTTCAAATTAGACTTCATTTTTTTTTACAAGTTGCTTTGGGGGGGGGGGGGGGGGCTGCGTAATACAATTACAAGTAGTTAATTGGTAGCCTTGCTATGCTCATGCTGTCACCTAGAAAAATAATTTGGATTCAGAAATTCAAGTGAAAAGCACTTCTTATAATTGAAGAGAAGGGGGAAAGAGAAAAGGGTCCATGAAGAATTGAAGATAATCCAACTTTAATGGGCCTACGGATGGGCCTCTACTCAGCCCACCAGCCTACTTTCAACCCCCGAACGCAAAACATTTCCCACGATTTTTTTTATGTGAATTGGTCTCTCTGAGAGTAAATGCTTTTAAGGGTAAAGTTGTCTATATCTGAATCTTCTCAAAACTAACAAAAGCTAAATCCACACTGAGAGTTATTATCGTTATACATTGTCCAATCACTAGAACCTTATTGCTAATTAACCCCTTAGGACCCGCGTGGCTCGCCATAAATTCACAGAATCGCAGGAAATTTATAACGACTAAAGTTTGAACCTGGATGCCAGTACGACATCCTTAAGAATCCCTGAGGCAAATGCCCTCTTCGTTGACATTTCCGACAATGAAAATATAGTTGGAATGAAAAGCATGATAAACAGTTTGTAGATTAGAATTCAGTAATTCACAATCAAGAGAAACTAATTAGAAGACCAGGGTTCAATCTCAGTAATCCCACTCATAGTACCAACTTTTTTTCCCCAACCAAAGGAAAAAAAAAATGTTCATGCTTATAATAATATGAAGCAATCACCAATACACCAGCATTCTCCGGATACAGTAACAATTTACAGGAAGAAAGCATCAAGAAAGAATACCTATCTGTGTGTTGAACTAACTTTTTGCAGACAAACAGTATATACAAGTTTGTGGAGAGTAAAGTAGAAATCCTAGACAATTTCCACTGAAGCGACCGATCTTACAGACTCGAACTTGATCGAGCCCTCCTTTTCCGAGAGCAAAGCCTTGACCAAATGCCGGTATTTCCTTCTGTATGTGGGTAGCTTTGACATGCTTCTCACCATTCCTGTCAACCTGCTCAGATGAGTTTTTATCAGCAAAAATGTATTTGTGTTGAAGTCTACACCCTTACAACTAATTCAAACAAGGGAGATCTTAGACTGGGCAAAGACCCCCCCCCCACTCCAAAAACACCCGGGCTTGGGGGGGGGGGGGGTGTTGAATTCCACATTCTGAAGAGAACAACTTGTTCACATACTTCAGGGAAGATCAAAGAAAAAAAAAATGGGGATTTGAGTCCCGATCATGTGGAAATCATTCATTCAAAGTGCAAACAGACGACCATTGCGCCTTCTGTTATTAAAATTTGCAGTCAAACACACAAGAGGGGTCAATTATGAAGACAGCTTCATTCAAACTAAATGAATGAAGTCACCTGTTTTCTAAGATGTGTGGTTTCGGGGTTTAAATGTGATTTTCGATTACCCTATTTGTTTTACAGAATCTAGATGTGGACGTCTAATCTCAACTATCAACACCCCTCCCCCAAAGACCCCGAAAAAGAAAAAAAAATGACTTCTCAATTGGGTCAAGTTTGAGTGGAAAAAAATAACTCTGGCAGGAGTATAGCAAGAGAGATTGGAATGCGAAAACTATATAGTAAGAGCGATGTGGAAAATAGTAGCCTACTCTAAATTCAATTACTTGGGGGGAGGGGGGGAGGTTAAGTCTTTGAGTTGATGAAATGGCATATCGAATACTTTGAGTTCTTAGATAAGTTACCCAGAGGTCCTAGACATTTCATTTTACCGACACTCGAAACTTAGAGACATTTTTAGGCTGGACAACACTACCACACCCACACGAAAGTCCTCGAAAATAGGTGACTTTGATGCTTAGAGAAGCACCCATATCTGACATTCGTAGCAGGATTACTCCAGGTAACACATCATCTTTACCATGCAGACTAATCTGTTGAAAAAAATGTCATTACCTTCTGCTTATGCCTTGAATTTGAGCAGCCCTGAGAGGATCTCCAGGTATCACGCAGCCATTTTCCCAGGCTCCCATCCGCTGAGAATTGCTTCCAAAAAGAACGATTCTCTCCAGGTAATGCATTTCACCTTCCCCGAGTTTCAAGATCTTAATCTGCTCCTTCAGTACCATTACAGGGTGAAAGAACCAGTCTATCAGTCTGTCCTGGGGTCTGTTGTCCTGGGTGATGACCACATCATCGAGCAGCAGTATTCCATCCCCAGCTTTAATGGAGGCTGCCAAAGTGTGCAAGAATGAATAAGAAGGAAGACCGACTCCAACAATGGGTGCCTCATGACCGTTCTTTGCCTTCAGCCACTCAAGTAGGTCAGCTGAAGTTATAACATTGGCATCAAGAAGTTCTTTGGCCCTTATTTCCATCGAATGGATCATATTTCCCCAAACCTGCAGGACATTTTTCTCTTCAGTGAATTCAACGTCACAACTCACAAATAGTCAGCTGATACACATGGACACACGACATGACTGATTTTGAGTTTTTGACACATGACATATTATAATCTGTCAGCTGTTAAACTCTGTGAACTTCTGCCGTTACACAATACCAGATGGGTTCCCTTCGTTCATTGACCTGGCCTCTTGATTCCAGCACAAAGTTCCAATGGCTGATCCTATGGTCAATCCCAGGACATGCATGTATCGCATTCGAAGTTTGACACAGAAGTTGAGGGAATTCCTAGGATAACTGGATGCAAGCGTGATAGTATTCACACATTCCTTCCATCCAAACCTTCCAAACTCCATAAAAAGGTCTTACCGAACAAAGAAACATACTAGGAGATAGCAAACCCTCAGTTGCTTATTAATGTAGATGAATCCAGATCGAAGTAATTTATGATGTCATTGCTCACTAGGGCATCACAGATGAGTAAGTTGAAAAGGCTATGTTCCATATTACAAATTATGCATCACTTATTCACTCAAACAACAATTTGACAGGTCCATCCCATATTGTTTGCACAAGCCTTACCCCTGAAGCATAGAGGTTCTTCCTGTGGACCCTAGGTACTTACTATTCCACAAAAGAAGTAAAGGCCAATTTTAGGTGGGCATTCTTATTTCATCCACTATAATCCAAGCAAAAAAAATTACTAAAAACGGATTTCTCAGCTGTCAGGAAAGTGCACATGGATAAATAAACATCATCAGCTGACCAACCATAGAAAGAGAGAATCACATGGATGTTTCATATCATCAATCACAATTAGAGATTCTTATCCTATTCATGCTGTTCTTAACAGCAATTAGCAAAAGAATGTTTAAGACAATTAGGGTAATCCCACATGAACCCTCAGGCAGCATACATTTTTAGCCAGCCCTAATTACGCGTCAACAAACTAATCCTGTAAAGCAGTAATATTCCCCTAGTATCTGCACCGATGAAGTTGTTTACTAATTTACGAAGAGAGAAACAAAAACAAGGAGTTCTATCAAATAAGCATGACTGATGTCAATCCCATGCATGGAAGAAACATGGTTCTTGTCTACTAAGGTGGGAAATCCTCCACAAATGAAAGTTTCAACTGATCTCACAGCTAGAGAAGTTAAGTACCCATGTTACAATTTGCACATACCTGGACCATCTTCACTTCTTGTATTGTCCTTTTTACTGATCTTGAAGGTCCTATGCTCGGCATAAGCATACCAGGTGATCCAATTCCTTCATCACGTACATGAATTCCTCCAACAGTAAGTTCTGACGAGTGTGAAGCATGCTTCTTTCTATATCGGGGCCTGGCTGAGTGAATGATAGTCTGATCAATAGGCATTGAAGACATTTGGACCAACAGAAACGACAGTAGCGTCTAAAAACAGATAACCAGAGATTCACAAAAGCGAGCTTTTAAAGAAGAGATAGGCCAATTACTTTGGTAGTATAGTCCCTTCTCTTAAGTAAAGTGAGTCATTGGTGTACTCATCAAATTCAGCAACCATTGCAATTAAATAAGCAAGCCCTCTTCGAAAGGATCTTTCCTGCATCCATATAATCATTGAAGATCAGGTTAAGGGTAAAGAACTACATTGCAGTTTCTATGTAAAGATTTGCAAGTTCAAGAGGACCTGATATACGACAACTGCACCGTACAGTCCCACAAAGACACTGGCGAAGATGGACAACACAATGCTTCCCACAACAAAAAGCGGCCACAAAAGGATTGTTAAACCTGCTACTGGGATACAGGCTGTTTCAAAGAAGGGTCCCTCACGGCTGATAAGATCGTGAGTTAATCGCTGCCAACCCTTGAGCAACATAAGCGGACTCTTTATTACGGCAATGATAGTGTAAGAAGGGATCTCCACAACTAACCCCACCAGACCAACAATGATGATTCCAGGTACATGAATAAACCTACATAGAACAACATTACGGTTAGTCATGAGCTAGTCTCCTACCACACTACTTAACCCTACTCAGGCATTATGCAACAGATATATTCCCAATCAACACAATTCCATATTGGAAACTTAAATCTCATGATTGCTAAAGGAAGATCAGAGGGTGTCTTTTTAATTAAGAGCAAGACGATGCAATGTAATCATGCAATGAACACCAACCTAAGTGTCTGAAGCTCAGAGCTCGTGGATTCGCGTATCTCCTTCAAATAAAGCGGGTATGAATGAATGCAAATATCTGCAAAATCCCGAACAACCGTGCAGCTTCCTTTTATAGTGTCCCATGTTCCATCCTTATTGTTCAACAAAAGCTATTATAAGATAAACTGACAAAGGACCAAGAATGAAAGGCCCAATGCAATCCCACAAAAAGGCAATTCAGAATTTTACCACAATGCAGTGTAAGAACTTCTTGAATTCATTCTCATGTCTGAAGGCCTCAAAGGCAGAAACCCAAGGGGTGAAAAACCCATAGCCAACACCCACAATAACACTTCCTGCTATGCTAAGCCCCAACCACAGAGCAGCCAAGACAGGTAAACCAAGCAAAATTGCTGCCTTAAGTGGTATATCAAACCTATCAGTTCTGTGTTTAACCATTTGGACAAAGAGAAAAACAAAACCCAGATCAGATTATGCACAGCGAAACAGTATCCTGTGAAGAAATAAAGCCAAAATCAAAAGAAATTGGGAGAATGGACACTGGAAATTACTTTACAACGGTGTAAAATGTCCAACCAACATGTAGAGGGAAAAGAGCCAGAATAACTGCAACATTTCCTATGATCAATATCAGACCAGCAATTGGACCCACCAGCAAACCTAATACACAAAATTGAAGCAGGGTAATTCAAGGTCAATTCATCCAGATGAGCACAGAACACCCAATAATGGAAATCAAGGGCAAAGTCACCCTTTTTCCCACTAACCCAGATCAAATATGGAAATCCCAAGTCAGAAAAGATGAAGAAAAAGAAGAAAATAAGACAAAGATGATACCTTTAAGGGCACCCAGAAAAAGGGCAGCAGAGAAAGCAAAGGCCACATAAAGGATCTTTAACAAATCTCCCCAAGCGTTTGGCATGATTAATTTGAATAATTACTCACACATACAAATGGCAATAACAAAGAATGCCCAGAAAGAGCAGAAATACCACCAGAAACTCGGGAACTATTTCACCATTGAAGTACATACAATTAGAAAGGAAGACGTGAACACCAAGAAGCCACCCGAAATGATAAAAGTATGGCACCAAATGCGAAAGGCACGAAAACTCCACTCAGTGGTCAAAACTCAAAGTATTCAGCAACAAGGTGCTGGAAATTACAATAAAATGTGTACGTGATATTCAAGTCAGAAAGGTTTTTTAAAGCTTTGGAATTTGGCTGCTGAAAGATTACAATTTTTCTTAATTTGCTCTTCCCTTAAAAATGGGACCAAGTGACCAATTGCCACACCCACACACATGTATTGTCTGAGACATTGACATTCCCCGCCCTGAATGGCATCTGTAATTGACCCCATCAAAATGTTGGAGTTCTTTGTTCTTTCTAGATGGTCGTTGGAGTTGCCATTTCGGAATGTCAATACTGACGCGACCCCATGAAAATATCGGAGTTCTTTCCAAAACTTATTGCTACTAAGCGGGTCTTGGCTTTGGAGAATTAATTTCTATTATTTTCTTTTTCCTTGGAATGTTTTTTAAAGAGAAATTTTCAATATAACTTCAATCAAAAGTTTAAACTGGTTACTGAAAATTTAGGATAAACAATACTACTTAAGTTGTCTCATTTGAAAACTAGAGACAATGAGAACGATTTTTGTAATTTTATACTATCTGTTATTAATATGAACATAATATCAGAGGTTCTTTGTTGGAATAGAACCTCTAAATATTTATTTTTAATTCATAAAAATTATCATGTCTAGTAAGTGTGAACTGAAAAATAGCGCATACATATATTAGTCGGCCGATTCTCTCAATCTTGGTTAGAACTATACTATTGTATGAGCATTTCATATACGCTTCGTATAAATAGAGTTAGATTGCATGCACAACTTAATCTTCCCAATTTTCATTGAAATGATGACAATAGAAAGTATGTTTCATAAAGTATCTAGTACATGATTCAAAATATAGTAGTATTTTGTTAAAGTAAGATATTAAAAAACCTAACTATTATTCACGGACACCAACTATCTTTTAATACTCAACTCTTCCTTTTGTAATTGTTTCTAGCTTAATTGGTAAATTTTTTGAGAGTTTTTAAAAAAATCTAGGTATAGATTCCTTTTACATCTGCCTTCATACCTTATTCACACACACATACACACAAAATCCAACCTAAATAGGTATAGTCAATCTTTCAACCTTTTACACCGGTCTTTACACCTTATTCACACATCTGCAATAAAATCAGTTCACTACTAGGAGATAAGGAGGAACCAACAACTGAATTGAATGCCACTCGGGTAATAAAGCAGTAGTAGCTTCTCCCTTGATGTACAACGTGAAATTGAATTCTTGTATGTGAAAATTTTAGAGTTGTGTGACTATTCTTTTTTCTCTATCTTCAATTAATGAACCTCAATTTGTCTATTGTGACAATCAAGCTTATTCATGAAAGACATGATACCATCTAGAAAAGATTACCTTTTTATAAAAAAAAAAACAGGTAAAAAGATAAACACATTCAACAATTTTGACTTTTTAGTTTCGATATGGAGATAGAAACTAGAAAGTCAAAATTGTATGGAGATAATCCATTATAAAACAGAAGTAATACAATTCAAATCTTAAAATATCTTTAAAAAATAAAATTGGACTCAATAACTGTGTCTTGTTGACCTACGGGATAAGATATATGACAACAAAATTAATTTCAGAGATCATAGAAATAATCAATTTTGACGTTCAAGAAATCTGATGTGGAAAAAATCTAATTCAAAAAAGATCTTGTTTATTAATCAACATATAACGGCAAAAAGACGCCTTTGAAGGTAGGCCAATGATAAAATGGTTTGTTTTTTTAAAAGAAAGATCAAAATTTAATTCTTCTTGAAGCCCTAAAGTATGTGCGGCAGTAAAATCTATTCATCTAATAAAATAGATAACGATTCGAGTTTTAAGGAGAAATCCAACCGCCATGACAATTGACCTAACATTTAATTCAAAATTCTTGAGTGTTCTTACAGGTCCTGTTTGCTAAACAGATGTTAGCTGTTAGCTATTAGCTATTTGTATTAGCTGTTAGCTGTTAGCTGTTTGAATTAGCTGTTTATATTAGCTGTTTTTAGAAAAAGTGTTCGGTAAAAATTAGCTATTTCTAGAAAATATATTGATAAAATTTCATTTATGCCCTTATTTATGAATTAGTTTTTAATGAGATATGTGTAATTTTTTCAAACTTATGGATAATTATGTCATTTCTACAAAAAGCTCTTCTCAAAAGGCTAATGAAAATAGCTTTTTCAAAAAGAGCTTTTTGGAGCCAAACAGCCATTGCAAACAGCTCTTCACCAAACACCCTTTAGCTGTTTGACTTGGTCAAAACAGTCAAAATCCTCTCAAACATCTATTTTTCCTCAAAAAGTTGTTGTTACCAAACACCTCCACAATATAATTGTACGCATGTTAGTTGATCATAAATAATATCTACGACGAAGGCAAGAGTAGTTTTTGAAATGAAATTCACCACACTAATCTTGTTTCTATTTTTTCTATTGATATACCATGAAGATTTCTTGCAAGAGTAGTGTTTTGAGTATCTTGTGTGTTTAACCTTCAAAGAGGGGAATAATAAGAAAGAGAGAAACTTGGACAAGAAGGGTGTTGCAGGCATTCACAAACAATTTAATTTTATTGGATGTCTCCAAATAAACTCACAAACAATTTAATTACAACTATTAAAACTACAACAGAACTATATGGACTGGCTTCAATAAGCTTATATTTTTAAAAAAAATTCCCCTATGCATATGATTGAGTAATTGTTTTAATATTGTATCAAACAGATATTATATTAATGCAATTAGACTAATTGTCTATTGAAAATGGTCTCTTTGCGAACGCTATATATGTAGAGATAAGATAGTTTACATCTGTATCTTTTTAATTGGGATCCATACTGAGAGTTGTTGTTATTGTTGTTATAGTAATTAGAATAGCTATAAAGCCATCATTGCATTTGCCAACATAATCAATCACCTCAGGTCCTCAAGGGCAAAGTCATACCTTTGAATCTTATGCCTGTTTTTTAGTCAATCTCATTCGACATCATGGATAGTGTCAGCCTTTCCTAGTCAATGCCATTTGCAATTTTAGTAATCCACAATTCCATTGTCAAGCTTCACAATAATTTATCGGGGGGGGGGGCGAATCTAATTAAATTTCATAGAACTTTTTAGCAGTGGTGTCACGAATAGCAATATGTAGATCCATGAATCACTAGTGTTAGAATATCCCATATAATTGAGGAGTCCTAATTTGAAATTTAAAGAACAAGATTATAAAATAAATCTAATAGGTTACTATTGCTGTTGTTAATTAGTTTAAGGTGAAATTCAACTTGAACTTATTAGTACGAACTTTAGTTGAAGTGGACTCCTTTAATTTAAATATCTTAGATAACCATACCATAATGTTCTAGCGGACATGTCTCCTTAATCTTTCGCCTCCAAGAAGGCAATCATTTGGGGAGATTCGATGACTAACCCTCTCACACTTGCCAGAGTGTAACCGACGCTTATTGAAGTAATAACTGCTAAAGATATCAGATATGAATAGGGGTGGGCAACATGATGGGTATTTATTGGGTCAAGCGGGTGGGCCCGTTTAAAATAGTGGGTCGAGTCAATAATGAACTAGGTCAATAGTGGGTCGGTCCATTAAGGCATATTAACAGGTTGGTCCATTAACAACCCATTTAATGACCCATTATTTTTTCAACCTACTTAACACAATAGTTTACATGTTCCAATAAATAACAATAATTATTATACACAGTTTTTTTGTACAAGTTTTTTTCATCGTAAAACGGGTCAAAAACAAGCTGCCCATGGCGGACCTGACCCGACCTGTTTATTTACACAAAAAGTCCAATCCAACACAACTGATTAGTGAGTCAACCATGATCCGACCTGATTCATTTTGTAAACGTTGCTAACCTAACTTGATTCGACCCGATCCATTATATTGCCCACCTCTAGGTATGAACATTTGGATGATGTCTTCAATGATTTCTTGAAACGTGATGAGATGAACCCTAACATAGTAACATCACTACTCTGTATTTACTATGTATTTACATTGACTTTCAAGGAGGACGTTTTGGAACCCCCATTGTGTTAGGGGCCTTCGTACGTAGCTGCTAGGAACCGCTGCCTTCACATGGTCTTGGACTCTGGGGCCTTTGCAAGATATCCTCTCCCATAGGCCATGGTCTAATGATGGTCCAACTTGGGGTTTTGAAAATATAGGGATCCATGTTACTACTTACTAACTATTTTGGTATTTGTTCCCATTTGGACTGGATTTATACAAGTAATATACCAATTGACGTTACAAAAATCATTTCGGTATTTCTTATTTAGACTGGATGTTATATAGGTGATATACTGGCAATAGTTGTTATAGCAGTGATCTCGTGCCCTTAGAGGATTTCTGAGCAACCGATAGCAATAACAATAACTTTTTGATATACATTCTATTTTTACAAGGTCCGCAGATATTCAGATGCAGACAATTTTATCTTTGTGTGTATCACTGTCTGCAAAGAGACGTTTCTGACCAATCAACCAGCTACATTTTAATAGTGCAAGTAATATGTACTATACATCTCTTTCTCTGTAAGTATGTGTTCTAAGGAGGTTTTGGAGTGATATCTAAGACAAGAGTGCTGGTGTGCTACGACATGTTTGGGTGGAGGGAATCAGGCTTTTTCCTATATAAAAATAACTGTACAATTAACTAAAATCAAGCAAATAATTGCGTACCCAATCAAACTCGCCACAGATCTAGTCATTTGAATTTCTTTGTACATTAAAAAAAAAAACAGTGAAAAGCACAAACAGAAAGTAGCAGAGTCTCTGAAAACAAGAAAAAAAAAGTTGCAAGCAACCTGCTAAACATCTCTATATTCCATTTTAACCTCCAACAAAAAAGAGTTGAGAATATTTTTTTAATTAAAAAATCACAAAAAAAAAATAACAGCAAACATTTGCACCTTCCTCTTATAAACAGGAATTGACCCTCCTTTAACTTAATTATATTCCCATCTCCATATCAGTGTTGCTTGGATTTCTAGTGCTGATAACTTCCTGAAATTACAAAAATAGAAATTCAAGAAATATATTAGTAAAATCTACACATCTGATCTGAACCATACATCAAATATTCAGATCCACATAATGCTAGATCCAATAACAAGTCATGCAAAGTGGGAGCTAGATCGACAAGGACTAGGTTTCGGCCGATCCAAATGTTATTTTCTGTAACTAGATTGGGTAAGGCTGTTACGTTTGAACTTCCTGCACTCTAGATAGTAGGACACGGGGCGTCGATTTGGACAGGTACCGATTCAAGCAAACTTGTTACTTTTTAGTCAAACTAGAGGTATCCAACCCCCACAAAAAAGGGCAGTTTAGTAACTTACATTTGGAGATTTGGTGAGACTAGGATCCTGATTGGCAAAAGAGATCTCAGTATCTTTTTTGGACCCAACAATGTGAGACTTTCTAAGACCCCAAAAACCCTTCCCTCTATTAGAACAAGAGTCCTTGTTATTAGAGGGCTTGAGAGAGAACTGATCATGACAATCATCTCCGTGACCATCTTGATCATCATCAAGGAGGAGGAGCTGATCTCTGAGGTTCCTGGTGGAGTTGGGTTTGAAGGGCAAGAGCCTTCCTTTGAAGAAGAGGTCGTCAGCATCAGCACTGATAATCAAGTCATTGTTTGAGATTGAGAACTCAAAATCAGTGGAGGGTGGAGCTGCTTTTGTTGATGAATTGGGTTTCTGGGATTCAACAACAAAGTCATTAGAGAAGGAGATTCTTGGGCTCATGCTTGGAGGAGAAGAAGAAGGAGGAGGAGGAGGTTGAGGGTGAGAAGAGGAGTTGTACATTTCTAGACAAGCCATAAGACTTAGGAAAGGGAGAGATCGAGGAGCTGAGTAATAAAACTGCACAGACTGACTACTGAATATAAGCAGACAAAAGGACTGCCCTTCTTGCTACGTAATTTTTATGGCCCCAATCTATTGGCCAAATCTTTTTTTTTAGGGGGGCCTTTCGCCCGTCTCGTTGGCCCACCTCTCTTATTCCGAGGATAGAAGTAGAGCTTGGAGATACTGACATAACATGCTAATATAATACGAATTACATATATAAAATAACCAAATTGGTAGGTATTATAAAGCATTTGTGAGTTTAAATTTTTTTTGTAGAACCTATTCATTGAATATAGAATAATGTGCAATAGCAGATGCAAGTGAGCCCATTACAAGTACAGATTTTATAGTAGATAATTCCCTAAATTAAATGATTATACTACAAAAATTGCTTTCAGTAGTGCTAATTAAATGCTAACGTATACAACCGATGTAAGAATTATTAGGAAAAAAAAGTGTATAGTTAAATTTCATTCATATTGGCGTGCATATCTCTATTCAAAACTATTTCAACGTTTCATCCCATAGTTAACGGCGGTCCTACTATTAAAAGTCAAAACGCTCCAATAAGATACAAAAAAGTATTTATGATTTTTGTTTTGGGGTAAATGGTAGTTATGCAAATTAATTGTCATGTCAACAAGTGATGAGGTGGGTGTTCTTCATTTGTCCTAGGGTGTGAAGATTTCATTGAATGAGTGATTTTGGGTTTTTATTCATGGGAAGATGCTCTGTTTCTTCCATAGTACTCTGTATTTTTGGTTTTATGTTTTAGATTTTTTGGATTTTGATAGAGTATTCATTAATTTTCATCTTCTTTAAAATGTAAGCATTATGGAGAAATTTTTCTCTAATTATTAAATGAGACATCGATTTCAACAATATAAGTTCCTTCGTGCTCTATTTTTGGCGAAGGGAGGTGCCCCTAATGCTCTATATAATAAAATTTCTCTTTGTTTCCTCCCTAAATATATATTGGATGCCTGAATACTGATGGAGTTTCTAAGGGTAATCCAGGTCAAGCGGCATGAGGAGTAGTAGTTAGAGGCCATAGAGGAGAGTGGCTGGGCAATTTTAATGAAAACTTTGGGGTCTGCTCCTTGGTCAAGGGAGAACTCAAGGCTGTTAGGAGGGGGCTCAGAGTAGCTACTAGCTAGAAGTCTACATGTTTCCAAAGTCTGGGTCCAACTTGACTCTTTGATCGTGGTTGGAATGCTAAGAGGTGAGACGTTTGGTACTTGAACATCAACTGATATTGAAACCAATGCAAGGAAATCATCCAAGTAGGAGACTGGGAAGTCAAAGAGCCCCACTGTCCAAGGGAAGCGAATCAAGGTGCCGATAAGCTTGTTAATATGGGTCAGTCTAGGACTTTAGGTTTTTCCTTCTTTCTGCCTTTGTCTATGAAAATTACGAATGTTTTTATAGCATAGTGTAAAAGCCACTATGGCCTAGATTTATTTAAAATTAATAATAATTTACTCGGGCTCTAGCCCCTCTTCCACATCGAGAAAAAAATCTAATTGATTTAGAATGATTAAATTACTGATCCTTTTTTATTTTTGCTTTTCAAGATTAGCTAGCTAAATTTTTCAGCTTCTCTCATCACTCCGAGGATTTTGCTGTAACAATTAAGTCTTCATTAATTAATTGATGACTTAGAAAAATAAGAGTGTAATTAAAGTTTTTTGAGTGTTTACTGTTGTCTTTTCTATAGATGTGTACAAACGGTAAAAAGATTTGAATGATGCTATTAACTAGCTATGTATCTTAATTAGAGAGAAATAGATTATTCTTTTCTTTCTTTCTTTTTCTTCTTCTTCTTTTTTTTTTTTGTGTGTGTGTGTTTTCTACTGGCGGTTGCGAGCTGGCGATAGTGACCCATCAAAAACATCGCGCTATCAATGCATTGCTCCATAAATATAAATAATTAAGCGGCCTAAATCTAATCAAGTAAATTTTCTTCTGAACGTTACTTTAAATTTACTTTGTAGATTGTGAATTTCACTAACACTCTAAATTGACTTTGTAAATTCTCATTAAAGGAAGGCATAAAACAGCCTCCATTTTATATTTATTATCAAAAATATCTATTTCTCCGGTCTTATATTGCAAAAATTTATTGTCCCAAAATCTAACATTGTTTTTATTGATTGAAAAGTGATTTAAACAATATAAGTATATTCAACACTTATTTTCACGTATTGTCTAGATTTGACTACGAGTTTTTTTTTTTTAAATGATAAGTCGGTCCAACCCACTGGACCCTTATCGCATAGGTAGCCAGTGGGTCTTGAACGGACCAGGGATAAGGCGATGTCAAAACCCAAACCAAAGCCCAGGACCACCATCCGCCCACACACAACTCGCATGGCATAAAGCCAAAGTTGTGCCCCCCAGACTCGAACCCGAGTGGGGGGGGGGCGGAAAGTGTTCTGTATGGCCAACCCGCCACACACAGCTTCGACAGATTTGACTATAAGTATAAGATGAAAAGAATGATAGAAACTTGTCAGTTATCAAGAAAAACTGTTTGCATTGGCACTCCATCAATATCTAGTCAATTCAAAACCTAGATAGTAGATATGAATCCAAGTAGCTAACACTTGGCCTCGTTAGGTTATCTTAAAAACTCAAATCTCAGTTAGCTAGGTTAAAAGTAAAAATCGTTTGCCTGTATTTGAGCATAGATCGAATTAGTTTACCATTCCTTTAGAACAAATAACCAAGTACAATTAAATTTACCCATGTATAATACAACTCATGGCAAATCGACAATAAAAGAACATATTTGGCGTGTAATTTTTTTTGACTAATTAATATTTATGTCGTTTAAACATTTACATACAAATTGGACCAAAAAGGTACATAGTTTTTTTTTTTTTTTTTAGTATTACCAGCCAAAAAAAATTGTCTTATGTCAAGTACCATCGGAGCGCGGACAGAAAAGATGTGCAATAATGTGACAGATGAGTATCACATGATTAAACTTTTGCTAATTTGCTTAGTGAAATAATTCCAATCATTCCAATAACGGTGTGGCACGTGGCCAATTACCCTCCATCTAATAATTGATTATGACCAGTCAAACACCTTACATGATAAGATTAATTAGAGAATAAACACACACAAAAAAAGAGAGCTGCTTGGCTTAAGGTTACTGTCTGTCTTTTTTGTCCCCCATTTACAAGCTGAAATTTTAGTGTTTTTGCTATAAAATTACTTTTTTTAAAAAAATTTAAAATTTTTCGTGCATTAATTCATAAAGGAGTAAAACAATCTCGTTACAGTTTTTTTTTATTTATAAAATTTAAATATGAAATCTTGCTAAATTAAAAAATATAAGTATTAGATTAATTGAATTAACCTGTATTAGTTCAAAATGATATCCATTTCCTATTGATAAAACCAACTTCTCTTGGCATAGAATTGTAATGAATATGATAATTTTAGTTATCATCACTAATATTTAATTACTATTAGAAAAAACAATACTGATTACAGTAAAGCTAGAGGTAGTTGGAATAGATCTTGATTTCAATCCCAATGACAGATCAGAAGTCAAAGGACAAGGCTAATATGGGAAGTTTCTGTTTGGCCCATGTGGAATAACTCTTTTTCCCCCTCACTCACTCCCAACCACCAATGCAAAACAATTAAACTAATCAGATAAAATTAATGCAAAAAATGGATTATCTGAGTTTCATATATGCTATGTTATTTTTTCCTTTTTAATGGTAATCTATTGAGAAGAAAATATATTCCTAGCACATATATATTGGAGTTCGTATATTACATGTCTGGTGTCACGGAATCATTACTCTTTCTTTAAAGGAGCAGTCTGATAAAGCATGCAGTGTTACCACATATAAACTCAGAATCCTTCTATCGCTTATTCAATGTAGGACTCTTATCTGAGATATTGGGTATACAACATTCCTATGTATTTGGGCAGCTAATAAACGTATTCGCTGATGTCATCACACGTGTGTTATCTTTATCGGTAGACATATTAGTATGACTCATCAAATATGTCACTATTGATCACAAAATACACCACTAGTATCAAAAGCCTTTTTCCTTATAATTGTGGTTCTCATTTTTTGATTCCTAGGTTTGTTTGCTATTGCTAACGTTATATGTGACATAAATGTCATCATTTATACACGCATACTCATACTTTTATATTTGTATACTCATAAATTAAAACTCATATATTCATCAAATGCATTACAATACAACTATTACTCACCAATGTACCACTAATTTTCACCATATTTTTTTATTAGTGCTAATATGTACAGTTCTTTCTTTTTCTTAGGAAATTGGGCTAATAATTTTTGGTGTTCTTAAAAATTATACTATTGTCAATGTCAAATATAGTATATACGTAGCTAAGTATTCATGTCATACATGGTGAGCAATTGAACAATATTTAATGCGCATTAGTATTATTTTTGGCGAGCATTATCATCAATTTTTTTTTTTTTGAAGTCAAAGTATTAGTATCATATATATTCGGTGAACATTATTATACATATATAATTTTGGTGAGCAAATGAATAATATTTAGGGCGCAATATATAATATTATATTTGGTGAAAATTAGTATACACATAGTGAGCATTAAAACACATAAATATTTTTTTAATTATGTATTAATAACTTTAATTATGTACCCATTAATTATAATAAAGTTATGATATGTAACAAATAACACATTTATAAAAAAAAAGGAAAATAATTAACACACAATATACGATGATCACTCTGTTGGGCCTTAAACCAACCAAACAAACATCTTTCAATATGAATCGGCTTTTGTGAGATTTGAGGAAATATTAATATAGACAATCTTGAGAACTTTCTTTGTTTCATTTGTCCTTTCCACTAGTCCCCTACTTCTCTCCCAAAAACCCTAGCCTCCTCAGGCGTTATGAAATACCTTAACTTTCATCTATTTCAACAAAAGGCTATCATCTGCCATAATTGCTGGTATAAGCCCCAATCTTTATAGTTCTTGAAGTTTTATTCAGTTGTAAGGTATTCATTAATATTTTTGGCTTTTTCAAATAAAATTTCTCTCTAGTTTGTGAGAATTTAGTTGTTTATTTTTCTCACCATTAGTGTGAGTTTGTTTGTTCTCACATCTAGTATGAGTTAAGTTATTCTCACCATTAGTATGAGTTTGAGTCATTGCTTTTGTGCTTGAAATTCTCTATATTTGCGCCATTGGTAATTTGGCAGTCGCTTCATCGCTCCAACGAAACCAAAAGGTGATATAGTATTTTTTTAAAGAGTGTTTTTTTGGGGGAGGGGGGGGGATAAGGTTAAAGAGCAAGTTAAATATATAATGATATACAAGTACATAGGAAAACGTGTACCCAAATTTCTACCATCAATCCGTTAGCAAAATTATCAATTCAATTAGCAAAATTGAAAAAAATTGCATAACCAGATACTGGGGGTGCATTACAAATTACAAATTATGTAAAGTTATCTTTTTTTTCATAACTTATTATGTTTTTAAAATTATGTGTATCATATTTGTCTTCACATATAGGGTTAATTCGATTAGAAAGTCATCTTGTATCCTTCAACGTAGCTGACAAATACTTAAACTTAACACTTCATAACTAAGTGTAATCATAGATTATTTGGTGACTTTAAATCACAAAGCACATTAATTTAGGTTGAGCCAAAATATTTGTGAGTGTCTTAAGCTTGCAGTAAAACATATATCATCACCCCCTCTTCAAAATTTCAAAAGAATTAAATATTTTGAGGTTTAAGATTATATATATCTTTCACATTTATACATTTTTTTATATTTAGTTTATAAGAAAAAAAATACAATACGTGTTACTTTATGTTCAAGAATTAATTCTAGTTCCCATTATATTGAAATTTGAAAAGGAATTAAATATTTTTTTGAATTTTCTATTCTAGATCACGAGTGCTCCCGTGGGCTAAGAGCATAAGATGCCATGAATTTAGTAAGTGAAGGTACCATGTGTCAAACACCCAAAAATAAACAGAAATTGGTATTCAATAAATAAGGATTCGACCTAAAATGAGCTTTTGATCTGCATATTCTTATTTTATATGACTCATATCATTATTGATCCATGCACGTTGTTTCAAATCTGATACCCCAAATTTATTAATTCTACTGTATACAGATCGATGATAATATGCCTATATAACAAATTTAAAGAATTTATTCTCCTTAAAATGCATTTGGTATTACTAGATGGATTTTGAACGAGTGTATGAATTGTACATACAAGCCTGAGTTGGGTTTAACATATCACATAAACATGAACTTACCACACATTTAGTATACATTTAAGACCTATTTAGTTTTGGATTTTAACAAAAAACCTATTTCGTTATATACATTGCGTAATTAATGTTAGTTCACCTTGGCATTTAAGATTGTTCTCGGTGAATGTAAGAATTTTAGTATGAACCGGTGCTTTTGTATCCAAGAAATTATTCAAGAGAAGATCGAGTTATTTTATTGTAACAA
>JACYFF010031956.1:105512244-105523973 GCA_017589665.1 Selenicereus undatus | reverse complement strand
TATATATATATATATATATATATATATATATATATATTCAAGCATATTACAGCTTGCTTAACTTTGGTAGCAATTGTAATTTCTTGATTTCCACTGAACAACTTTGAAGATTGTGGTTGTTCCAAAGTCCTTATTTAATTTGCTCCCAGAAAGGAATTTAGTAGCAATTTTGAGAAAAAAAAAGTTAATTGAGAAAAGTTTAATGAATAAGGCATTAATAACTCTTTTAGTAGCTCTCACATTAATATATTTCTAATAAATAATTGGGTAAAAAATTAGGTATAGATTTAGGTTTAGAAATCTTAAGTTATGAACGTTCACCATGCGTTGCATTTTAGACTAGGGAATTGATATTTTGTAATAATATAGATATACACTGCAAAAGTTATTCATGTAATCTATTTATATAATGTAACTTGATAAACTTAATGTCAGACAATTGTTTGTTTATCGTGAAAGTCATAATTTTTGTTGTTGCTTAATAATTTGTTTGATGTATGAATTTTGAATAAACCTTATGAATTTAAAAACCCAACAATTTAAAATATGGATATTATTTTCACCAAAATAGAAAGACTTACTAATCAATAGGTGATTTAATTAATGAATCTAACTATGAGTTTTATGTTATCAATGTGATTCTACCTCATCATCATCATCTTAACAATGACTATTATTCAATTTATCTGGTTTGTAATTTTTGAAATATAAATTCTATCCTTAATAATGTTGACTAGTAACCAGCCGACCGATGGTATTATAACAACCAATAAATATATGAATAATGTTGGAAAACATTCCGTTGTTTTACTTTGAGGCATTTAGCAAACCATTCAAAACAATCATAAGCTTGATCGATATCGTACAAACGCATTCAGATAGCATCAATCACCAAAAAATTAACATGGCATTAGATCACACAAGATGAACTTGTCTTTAACAATTCATAGCTGCAAGCTCATGATGGAACTTGAAACAAACTTATTACTATTACTATTAATACACTAAGATGTTACATGCAGCATATATGGTTAATTAAAGACACTATCACACGGCACTCTGTATTAATACATCTTACATAACCTTGCATGAGCTAGAGAACAGATACGATGAAGTGATTATTCTAGTAAGTGCCTAATTTCATGGTGCAAGTCATCATGGTAGTGAATTCGTTCAAATCAATCAACCCATCCCCATCACTGTCAACCTCTCGAATCATCTTCTTGCAAGACTCCAGACTATACTTCTCCCCCATCCTCCTAAGCACTTCCATAAGCTCTTTGGCACTTATTTTCCCATCCCCATCTGAATCGAAAACTCGAAATGCATTCTGAATATCCTTAACATTAACCCTGCCCTTGTGCAATTCCATGAACTCCTTAAAGTCGATGTAACCGTCTCCATCCTTATCGGCTACCTGGAATGCCTGGTTAGCCTCGACCTCAGTATTAACCTCTATGCTCCCCTTCCCGTTGATGGCCTTCAGCATTGCCTTGTACTCCTCTCTAGAGATTTTCCCATCTTTGTTCGTATCATACTTGTCAAACACCTGCTTCATTTCTTGCATGTTTACCTGGAAGCTTTTGCAGTTTTTAGTAGTGGAGCTTTGTTTGGAGAAAAGTCTTGACAAATTGGATTGAGAAGGGCTATCTAGGGAGGATTTCCGCGAGAGGTTGAGCCCATGAGCACTAAGAAAACTCAGTTTCGACATTTTTCGTTTCTTGAACTTTGAGGCTTTTGTGTGTGTTGACCTTACGAAATTATGTTAAGCTTGGCGTATAGCTATATATATAGAGAGATGGTGATGCGAGGGTACTTGTACATTTGCGCGTTGATGCACAATATGTGTTGTAGGAAAAAAGCAAAAAGATGTTTTAGGGGATATATTCCCTAGTTGATAGGTAACAACTAACAAGTCACCAAATTGGTAGATAAAAATTGTAAGTTGAGGAATCTAGACTAAATCTAGGGGCGTGAATGATGCCGTGAGGGCATTGTTTTATAGAATCATAACGCCAACTTCATGTTGGAGATATGTTTTACTTTATGAAAAGGCAAAGTGTTGAGATGCCTTCCTTCCTATTTTGTGATACCCCTACATCAAAGTGCCCGGCTCATTGTTGTGTTTTCAACAAGGGTTATTAAGGAGCCGTCACCTGTAAATTTGGCTTTGGATGGTCCATTTACATGGAATCAAATTATGGCCAATCAGAAGCTTTCATGTGTCATTATGATATGCAAAAAATAATAACTATTTCTCTTTTAAAATTAAGAGAATAATTACTAATAGATGGGCCTAGGCCCAACGTCTAACTCAAACCTTAGCCTGTGAGCCTATAAATAGGGTCCTCACCCCTTATTCTCAAGAGAAGCTCAGCATTCCGCATCTTCTACTAGTTTCAGAGTTCAGGATATAGACGACATTCAGCTACCAAGCAACAAGGATCAAAGTCAGCTGGTTCAACAGCTTCTCCAACCTCAAATTGAAGTTTATTTCAAAGTTCTTCATCTAGTTCATCGATCGAGATCAAGCAACTTCGCCCTCGCACCGATTAATTTAGCCAACTATATTCAATATTCAGCATTTGTAGAATTCAGAGGCTCAAACTGCGAGCAGTATCCAGCTAACAAGTGAGAAGGATCAAACTTGCAAGCTTCAGAGTTAGCAATCAACCACCTGCAGATCGAGATCAAGAATCATTTCAAAGTTCTTCAGCTGATTCTGTGCTAATCGAGATCAAGCGGCCACGCCTTCAATCGTGTCAATTCAAATCACTAAGAGATCAAATCAGATAACTATTTCATTGTATTAAATTCAAATATTGTACCTAGACATGCTACATCAATACAAAGTTAAATTTATTTTCAATTTCTTCTCTAATTTATTTTAGATACGAAATTTGTGTTTACACTGACCAAATTCAGTCCAATATGATTGGCCTCTCATTCTAGTGGGTCGTGCCCATTTAATTGAAGTAGACGAATGTGAAGGGAAACGGGCCAAACGACGGCATTGCATATTTATATTTTCATATGCCACAAACCCACCAAAGTTTTGGATTCTTGGCTAATTGTGGGAACTTTACTAGCTAGTTGAACTTTTCGGTTTTCATTATGGGAAGGGAATATATACTGTACTATTTTAGCTTTTCTTTTCTGTGCGTCGGTTCTTTTTTTTTTTTTTTGTACATCTATACTTGAGATGAGTCACAATGTATAGTATACGTACGAAATAATCAGGGACGTAATTCAAAAGATTTACCTGATATAGCCAACATTTCAATCATAATTGCCAACTCCATAAGTCATCAGTTTTCGACTAAGATGAAAAGTAATGAATAATCGTGTGGAATAACCATGCCATCACATGGTTAGGTAAACGTCAAAGTTTGCATCCATATCACATCCAAAACTTATGGTATACTTAATTATCAACTTTTAGCACCAAGTTTTGAGTTAAACATATTTTAAAAAATGTTAATGCATTAAAGAGATATCTTATGATTGTGAAAAATTATAAATATTAGCATGATTTTATTTAAAATTAGTTACACTCTTGAACTATTTAATCACATAATATTTTCTCATTGAGCACATGATATATGTAATAATTCTTAGACTCAATCAAGGAGAAAAATTGCGAGTTTATTTAAAATGTACGAATTAATCGCGATGGAGGATAAGAGAAACTAAAAAAGGAAAAAGAAATTTGATGTTCAGTTCCAGTAGCAACGAAAGAAGAAGAAAAGTCAGGAGAAATAGCGGGTTTTGTGAATTAGGGTCTATTCTTTTTATTGGTAAATAAGGGCTGGGAAAAGGGAATAATTAGACGGATTGCGGAGGAATGTGCAGAATTGGTAAGGGATGAAGTTTTTTGGGAGGAGTGGGAAATAAGCAGAACTAGAATTATTCCCCTTGCGATGCAAAGGTTGAGTTAGACAACATGTCAATATACTTACTCAACAATGTTGTTTTCATTGTTAAGATTTATTTTATTAGTTAAATACTTTTTGCATTCATATGTGTGTTTTTTAGGTTTATGTATGTGCCAATTTTTCATATGCTAGTAAACGTATATTAATAACATTTCTAAATAATCAATTAGAGAGAATATGAAAAGTCTTGTTGGTTGTCCCCCAAAAGAAGAAAAAACAAAAAAGAGTTATATACATGTTGAAAGACAAAACAAACCAAACGTAATTAATGTCATAACCAATAGAGTTATGACACTTGTCAAAAATATAAGAAATTACTCAATTTTATACATAGATTATATAGATAGTTGGAAAGAATTGAAAACAAGTGGGAAGAGTTGGAAAAGAAAGGGAAGGGGCGGACTTTTCTTTTTGCCCCTTCTGTGGAGTGAAAAACAAATAAGAATTTTTTTGAGAAGAATTGGAAAGAAATAAAAATGATGGGGATGAAACCAGAAGAGTCGAGAAATTATAATTTATCAACGAAAGGAGCACAAGAAAAAGGAAAAAGGAAGAGAGAGAAAAGGAAATTGGGAGGAGGGGTTATCTATGGGTTTTCAGCAAAGCGAAAAAGAAATTAAATGTGAAAGGAGGCTGGCACCTAAGATGCGGTAGAGAGGGGGGGGGGGTCGGTCTCGGGCTATCCAGATTGGGTTGAAAATTTGGATATGCCTTTCATTTCTAGCCCAAAAAATAAAATTATATTAAAATTTTAATTTAATATTTATTTCAAACAATTATTAGATATTAAATATAAAAAATTGTAAGAATTTTGAATAGGACATGTATTTATGATATGACATGTCCTGGTATATGCATGCAACTCTTTTACTTTAATTTCTACCTTTGTTTTACAGTCATTTCCCTCGTCGTGTGCTTTCTTGTTATACGCCATATATAAACTAAACATTTACCTCGTAACTCTCTTGAGAATATTTGATTTTTACAAGAGAGACTAAATCTACCCATTTAAAATTAAAGAAAAAATCCTCTTACAAAACTACAAATGTTACTATTGTGTTACATATATTACCCCTCCCCCCTAAAATTTCAAACATAATAAGACGGCCACAGGGAATTTATTTGTTGTACTTGTTCATCAACGGTGCTTCTTCCTCTATCATGATAATATTCCACCATAGTTTTCTTGGTATCATCCAATTTTTAACTTCTTCATGCGCCTCATCGATGCAAGAGCAGGTAAGCTCTTTGTCCAGTTGGGCCTCTACGGCCCAATCTGCCTCCCCAAACATAAATGCCATTAAAATGAAGTAAACCGCTTGGGCTGCGAGCAGGCCCACCCACAGGCCCAAACGTCATGCTGGTGAAAGCCAAGGCCAATAGGTTAGTCAAGATGGCACAACATAGGGAAATGATGCGAGGGGAGCTTGGCCCTGATTAGAGCATAAGTGCATAATCAATGGTGAACCAATTTTTGTACTCATCAATAGGATCTGTCATTACAACGTCAATTCTCTCTCCAACTTTTTAGCTCATAATCCTCATTCTATCTCGTGCAAGGCGTATCACTTTGGCTCATCAAATAAAATAATATCTATCGACCCCACACCTAATCATATTTAATTAGTTTAGTTTTTTTATTTTGGTTTGTTATTTAGCTTTATTATTTATGTGAAAAATAATTTGCACATAATAATTTAATAACACAAGTAATTAAAGACGTATAATTTTCTTAAAAAAAGCATAGGCCTATGAATTTTTTAAAAAAATTACACATGCTTGAATGTAAAAATTACGATAGTTCGATTATTAAAAAAAGATACATCGATTGACAAAAAAAAATTACATTAGGTCAACAATTAAAAAAAAATTACAATTGATGATCATTTTTTGGACAAAATTACTCGCAAATATAACAAGTTGCTCAGAATTTTGGGGGAGAAAAATTGAAATTCGTATGTGGTAAATTCACACAAAGAGTAGAGTATTCATAGCAAACATAAATCACAAAAAAAAAAATTCAACTGTAAAGGTGAGCCGCCTAACGAGCCCAATACCTCGGACCTGTTGCTGCAGCGTCACGGGCGGCATGCCCGCTCGCCCCCCCCCCCCCCCCCCCGATTTTCGGCCTGTGATCGATCCATTGGACCTGCTCTTAGGTTGGCCTACCCCAAGCTCATTGCCGACCTGGATCGAGACAACAAGGCAAAGGAGGAGGGGAAAATGTACATGAGGGAGGTGAACTAGATTAGTATTCCCAAGTGCATTGGCGAGGAGGCCAAATAATATATTTAAATAAATTAAAAATGTTAATATGTGAGCTGGATATATTTGGAGAGTATCTATAACTTTTTTTTACATAATTTAGATGTGTCAGTATATACCAATTTAACTACAATTAGAATAGCTCATTAAATTATTATTATTTTTTTAGCTGAGAGAGAGGTATCCATATAAATAGATCTGCCCATGACCTAATTTATTTCCAAGGTAGGACTAATTACCAGTAAAGTAGGGGGATATTGGTGGTCCTAGGGCAAAGGATTGCAGGTGGTGCAGCTACGTGCGCAATCAGGGATTTTCAACGATTGGTCGACCCTCTTGCACTCATGATTTTTTTTTTTTTTACAAGGGTAAATAAAATCAACAGGTTGTTAAGCGCCTCTTCTCACAAGAGTACACCCAACTATATCATCAACCAAAATAACCCTAAGAGATGGAGAAAAACAACTATCTGAAGAAAAAGGCACTGTAACTAAGTGTCCAAACTTGAAAAGTCAATCAACTGTCATATTTGCTTCCCTGAAAATGTGGTTGATGAGTAAATGAGTATCTTGCGACTGCCATATATGTATGTCTTTTATAATATTGGAGATTTGTCAGGGGATTTGAATGTGTCCTTTCAATGCTTGAATCACTATCTTGTTATCAACTTATCATCTTCAACAGCTATCTTCTTCAAACCAGCCTGGGTTGCTGATCGTAGTCCATCTCACAACGCTCTCGCTTCCGCCACTAGAATAGAGGTTTCACCATAACAGCGGGCTTCTGCCTTAATAAGCTTGCCCGTCCAATCCCGGATGATGAAGCCTCCTACTGCCGCTGAGTTGATAAGGGATCCATCAAAATTAAGTTTGACGAATCCTAGTGATGGGGGATGCCACCTCACTAGATGAATTGAGGTAGTAGGGGGAGAATGAGGTCCCCTAAAAAAATGGTCAACCGACATACAAGTTCGAACTCGCCATTCTGCAGTTGTTTTTTTGCTCGAATGAGGCATGCAATAGGATTGAAGATTTCATTATTGAAAACTATTGCATTCCTAGATTTTCAAATACTCCACAAAATAAATGAGAATTTCTGTTTTAAACATGGATTGTGGGAGGAGTGAATCTTACCTATATAATGCGAAAAATCATGACATCCTGAAGGAGATGAGCCAGTTGGAAGCCAGTGATGCTGTGTTGCTAGATCCCAAACTTTTTTGACCATTTGGCAGTCTTTGAAAAGATGTTCGATTGACTCGATATCATCTAGACAGAGGGGACAAGCTGGGTTGATAATAAGCCCTCGGTTAAGAAGAGTACCTTTGACAGGTAAGGAATTATGACAAAGTTGCCAAAGGAAGACTTTGATTTTAGGCTGGGTGTCAATATTCCAAATCCATTTATATGGCCAAGAGGAGAAGCTATGCAATTGTATGTCATGGGTTGCCCTGCCCAAGTAGCTGATTTCGTTGTAAAGTTGCCTGAACTGTTCAACCCCAACAAAAGGAGTCACTTGTATCATGGATGGGTATAGTGATACCCTGTATCTTTTGAACAACATGATGATTAATGAGTAGTTGTATGAGTTTAGGGACATCCCATTTTGACTTATCCCGAATAAACTCGCAAACTTTTGCTTCAGGGTGGGCAGCACTGTCTACGGACACACCCAGTCTCTCAATTAAATTTTTGTTTTCAATCCAGTTATCAAACCAAAAAGAGATTTCATTTCCTCTACCTACTTTCCACATAATACCCTTTTGTAGAAGGCTTCTGCATTTCAGTAGGCTCTTCCAAACTGGTGAATCTGTATTCTTCCGTGTACATGAAAATAGGTTTGAAGAATGTAGGTACTTAACCCTCATAGCTTGGACCCAAAGACTAGGGACATTAGTAAGTATTTTCCAGGCCAATTTACACTGAAAGGCCTTGTTAACAGCTTCTGTTTTCCACAACCCCAGTCTGCCTTTACTCTTAGGCTTACAAACTTTATCCCATGCTATAAGTGACATACCTTTTTCTGTATTGGACTTTTTTCAGAAAAAGTCTCTGTTACAATTGTCTAAATATTTGCTAGTCTTTGAGGGAAGCTCAAAACATTGCATTGTGTGGGTTGGAAGTGATTATAAAAGGGACTGTATGAGAATTGTTCTACCTGCTTTAAACAAGCAGTTTGTTTTCCATCCTTTTAGTTTTGAAGCTGTTTTATTGATAATTTCCTGGAAAGTAGAGCAAGAAGGTCGGCCCTGAAAAACAGGGCATCCTAGATATTTGCCCAGAGACTCCCTATGTGGAATATTGAATATTGCAGTCACTAGTTGCATTTGTGTGTCTGTCGCATTACGCGAAAAAGTCAATGCAGATTTATGATAATTGACTAGTTGTCCTGAAGTTGTACAGAAGACATCAAGGATGCTTTTAAGTTTAGAACAACTTCCTAGATTAGCTTTGCAAAACGGTAGACAATCGTCAGCAAAAAGGAGGCACAGAATTTTGACAGAAGCTGGGCAGATCTTGACTCCTATTCCAGACCTGGGGGAAAAAGCTTCTTTTAGAAGCATATTGTCTAAGGCCTCCATACATATGATAAAAAGATAAGGGGAAAGAGGATCCCCTTGTCTAATTCCTCTTGTCGGGATAAACAGGCCATTAGGCTCATCATTAACAATGATTGAGTATGAGACGGAAGAGATGCAGTGTTTAATCCACGAGTTCCAAGTGGAATGAAAACCTAGCTCTTGTAGACATTTTAGTATAAAATCCCATTCGATTATATCATATGCTTTCTCCATGTATAATTTAAGAGTCGTCCAAGCATTCTTAGTTTTAAGGTTCTTTAATTTGTGCATAATTTCATGCGTTAGCAGAATATTATCATGGATAGATCTACCAGGTACGAAGGCACTTTGGAAGGGAGAAATCAGGCGATCTAGGAGGGGCCTCATTCTATTAACAAGAATTTTGGAGATAATTTTATAAATCGTAGAACAAAGACTAATGGGTCTGTAATAACTAGTCTGTGAAGGATTATTAGATTTCGGAATAAGAGCAATAAATGTATGGTTGATCTCTCTGAGGATTTTGCCATTTGTGAAGAATTTGAGAACACAGTTAAAAAGATCATTCTTTATGATTTTCCAATAGTTCTTAAAGAAACCCGCACCAAAACCATCGGGTCCTGGTGTCTTATTAGAATCAATGCTAAACAAGGCAGTTTCAACCTCTCGTAAATTGGGAGGTTTAATAAGCTCATTGTTATCAAGGTCTGAAATTACTTTTGATAATCCTAAGTTGGGTAACACTCTGGCATGTGAATGCATAGATTTGAATCTCTGCTTATAGTCTGAAATGACTTTTTCAGCAATCATTTTATGGTCATCAATCCAAATGCCACAATCATCCTGCAATTTCATAACTAGCTTCCTCTTCTTTCTAGCATTAGCCTTATTTTGAAAGAACTTAGAATTTTGATCACCGTTGACTAACCATTCTTTGCGTGCTAGCTTCCCCCAATATTTGTGATTAAACAGCATCATTTTCTCTCGTTGTTTCAAAAGTCATTGCATCCAGGAGTTAAAACGATGACTGCTAGGGTTATCTATTAGCCTTTCCTCCACATAGTCTATTTTAACTGCATTCTTGGTGAGCTTATCATTGAGATTCCCAAAGTAGCTTTTGGACCAATCTTTGACGTCATGCTTGGCACTTCTTAGCTTTCGAGTAATTCTATACATATTAGTTCCATTGTAGTGACACCGCCAGTTCCTGGTGACAATAATATCAACCTGTTGATATTTTACCTAGAAATTTTGAAACCGGAAGGGAAAAGCTTTAGTTTTTGAAATCTGAGCTTGAGTCGACATAATAATAGGACAATGATCAAAGCAAAAGACGGTACCATGTGTTTCATAAGCATTGGGATACAGGGCACTCCAATCTTTTCTGATCATCGTTCTATCTAGTCTTTCATAAATAAGGTGAGTGTGGATCCTTTTTTTCCAAGTGAATAGGCGACCTGAGACTTGCACGCATTCACCATTAATGGCCGACAAAAATATATTTAACCGCTGGAATCGATTAATAGTAGGAGGCTAGCCTCCTGATTTTTCATTAGGAGACAAAATTTCATTGAAATCGCCCATTAGGCACCAAGGTAAATCGATAACATTATTAAGCTCAACTAGATGGTTCCAAAATTCATTTTTCTCTCTAATTTGCATCGGGGCATATATTCCTGAGATGACTGAGTTGCGCACGTTATCTGGATCATGAATTAACATATGAATAGCACGTTTTGCTTTGAATAAGACTGAAGCATGCATCTTGTCATTGTTCCGAAGGACTGCTATACCCCCAGAGTGATTAACTGGTGATACGAAATCAAAATGATCAAATCCCATTAGGGGAAGGATCCTTCGTATATTTGATTCATTAACCATAGTTTCCAGCAGAAACAACATATCAGGTTTATGTGTTCTTGCCAAGAGCCTCACTTCTTGAACAACTTGCTTTTTTTTAACGCCTTGGACATTCCAACTAACAACTTTCATGAAGAAAATGATAAAGAAATATCCCCTTGCAGCGGGAACCTGGGCATACGTGAACTCATTAATGACCTATGTCGTGCAAATAACCTGCGTAGATCATTCTGGGACCGTATTCGGTCGTTCTTAAGCCGTAGGAGGCTGGGCCGCGGGAAACCCAGAAGGGGTTTGCCACATTCCCCCACGGCGCCCATGAAACATATAACCAACCGAGATGGCAGGAATCCAACATAATACATAGAATAGTTCGAGCAAAATACCAACTGGTATTTACATTATGCAGCAGCAAGAGGAGCATAAACAACCAGGATAACAGTGCTAAAAATAGAATAAGATATTCAAGCCCGGAGGTAGTCTGGAAACGGGCCTTGGAGGAGCCAAGGAGATTGCTCCTCCCTTGCTCCTCTCTCGCCATAAAGTAATCGGGGTAACAATTACATAAATCTTTACCAGAGTCCAGGGCACAACAGTTGTTTGACAGCTTGGAGTGAGACTTATCAACTTGCAGAACACAGAGTGTTGGCACAAAACGCACACCGCAAAGCAGAATCGAGCGCTTGGGGGTCAGGGTTGAGGACTGTAAAATTGAAATAGACGCATAAAAGAAAATCCATAATAATGATAGGGGATGGTGAAGTATAATACCACAAATTAGCCACCACCCATCTTGCCAAAGTCTGTCCTTGCCATATGATAAATGGCCTAAATCAGTTATTATATCCCTTTGCCCCAAAACCCAGGAGCAGCCACGAGCAAAAATGTTCAAGCAAACAGGTACTGTTGTACTAAAAAAACCCACATCACAGGGACATATTCTAAGATCACATACTTCAAACTGCAACTTAGCCAGACACATACAACGCCTAGAAATCGACTGGGTGAAAGCATGACAGGCTGACCACAACAGTTCGAAATCTAAGAATGCAGTAATAACAGCAGCAGAAAATGACTCGACAGAGCAACTAGTCATACACATATCATCA
>JACYFF010031956.1:105448227-105497244 GCA_017589665.1 Selenicereus undatus | reverse complement strand
AGTAAACTCACAACATTCTGCACTCTCAATCATCTTTAGCTAGCATTTGGATCACCCTTCATGCCCAAAAACCTATCTTCCATCACACCACATTATCCCCTTACTTTGGACTTTAGGTGCCTCGAATTTTGCCCACAAATTCCCGGCCTCACACAATCACTCATGACCTCACATTGCGCCAAGAGGACACTATTCACACTCAGTACCTCACATTGGGTCAAGAGGATCTCTCTCATTCTTTCTGAAATAATTTTCAACCATGGCCTAAAGCCCTTAACTATATATTGTTAGAACTTTTCAAATCTTGCACACTTCTTAGCCTTCAAGATTTTTCACTTTTTATAAACCTTCACAGCCTGTCGGCGAAGCTGAACATTCAACACATATGTAACCTTCCCTTGCATAAATTCTCATGAAATTAATCACCTACCTAAGCAAGCCCCTTGTTTCAAATTAGATACTAACGTAGAATTCAACAAATTTTCTTATCATCTTTCAAAATTTTGCTTTTGTTGTTTCCATTCTTTTTTTTTCGCCCTTCTTTTTTTTTTCTTTTTTCTTCTTCATTGTTGTCAAATTAACAAAAAAAATAATATAATTTTGAATTGGACCAATCCTATACCATTTAATTTGAAAACAACGTAACGATGCATGAGGACTAAATCTGAATGGCTGAAACACTCGTTTGAGGCCGGATAAATGGGCCACGAAAAACCCCTAAAAGAAAAGAAGAAAAAAGACAGATTTTTTTTTAAAAAAAGTTGGTGGATTGCATATTATTATTTTGCAAAAAATGATAGAAGTGTTGGCGTCCACTAATACATAAATTATACAAGAGGACGTATTCTTAATAGTGAAAATTAAATTGCCTTATGACTGGGAGACAAGTGTACACATAACATAAAGTTCTCATCCAATTTCTTGAATTAATCAACATTATTAAGGCATGCATGCCAGTTTTCAGTGTTTAATTTTAGATTCGTCATGCTAACCTTAAAACAGTATTTACGGCCAAACTAAACATTGCGTGGCCTTGCAAGCCAAATGTAATACAACAAAGGCAAATAATGGGATTGTCTATTCAACATAGTTTTGGATCCCCGATATGAGAATGGGGGACTCCACTCAGGCTCATGAGCTTCAAATTAAAGTATTTTAATTGAGGGTGGCAGCTGGCCTATTTCTTGCCTCCCAAGTCATCAAGCTGAATTCAAGGTGAAGCACTTAACTATAACGACAAATTGTTATGCACACCAGTATGTATCTACTAACACATCTAATTTATATACATTTTTTCTTGGGATGTGTTAGTTATATATTCTATTTCTAATATATAATTACTTATGTATTACATAATAGTACATATATACACTCGAACATACATATAATATCGGTTGTAAACTATAACATATATATTTTCTTCACTTAGCAATGCATATATATCAAAACCTATACTATACACCTGAGAGCACATACTCTCAAAAGACACATCAGTAAATAAATACTAAAAAATAGAATATATGATAAATATATCCGAAAAAATATATATAAATAAAATATAAGAGCACATACTCTCGGGTGTACCTAATTATTTGTCCATATATATATATATATATATATATATATATATATATATATATATATACACCTGTTCAACATATATATACATACATGCACCTGTTCAACTACAACTGATGGACGTGCTATTCATGCTTTACAAAGTGGAGCATACAATTCCAACCCTTGAAAATAATACCCCAAAACAGGTCACCAACATTATGTATTATCATTTTTTTAAATTTTGTGCGGAGCACCATATGTAATTATGTATCTATCCGTTTGACTACGTGGCTCGATGCATGCAACCATTGACTTTTGAACCAGTCCAACGAAGAGAGAGAGCGGTGGCGGCAGGGGAGGGAGGGTTGACCATTAATTGTTAATTAAATCACATATAAAACGCTTATAAAATACTTATAAACGAATTGAGTGACTAATAAAAAGGAATTTTTTATTTTATTCAAACTGAATAAAGTATGTAATACACAAGTTGCCTTTTTAATTAAAGGGATTAAAAAAAAAACTCTTGAATTTAAATTAGGGTTCAATGAATCAATGATATTATTACTTGTGCTTTTTGAAGAAAGTCATCATATGAAACAAGTATTTTTAATATATAATTGTTTTGCAAAAGTCAATGTTTTTATCAGAGATATTTAATTAACCATATTTTTAGACAACATTCTTGTATAAAATGCATGTCATTTTCTATGCACTTAATTCTTGTGCATTATTTTATTAATATTTAGGTTGACTTTTTAAGTATTTGACTAATTGACATTTTGGGCAGCGAACATAAATTACATGTAGTTATCTAATTGGATATAGATATGTTTTTTATGGACATTTTAAAACTTCGGAATTAGTATGCAATGCAATACAATAATTAAGCTGACTAAGTGTATAATGTACCAAGTAAATGGACGGTTCCATCTCTAAAATTTAAGTATTTGACTAAGCTTACCATATTTCAAGTAATTAATTATGGAGTACATGTCATCGTATGTACGGGGTTTTTTTTTTTCCGCGCTTTTTATGCAATGCAGTTTTAGATAATGCCAATTGTCAGCATTGAACTAGACAGTTCACAGTCTGTGCTATAGGAAACAATACCATAGAGTATTATCTTATGTATATATTTGCCTTGTTTGGTTCTGACATGAAAGTAATATTAATAAATAGTGGCAAAATTAATATATTGCTGAAAACCTATATTAATCCGTGCAAACAAGGGTTTATTTATCTACAGTAGAAAATTACTTTTTGAGGAAATACATTTTTTTTAATCCTATTATTATGACACAGGCTAAACGAGAGTCTAAGTGGATGCTAATTTCTATGGTGTTTTGCCTATAGCAATCTTAATTATACGACTATAGAAGTCATTACCTGGGAATATTGTTTTGGCTGCCTTATTTAGTGAATATTCTCACCATGTACGTATCATATATATCTCTTTTAATATGTGTATGTTTATGTAGCTTTCATGATTATAGTCTCTCAGTATTATAAGTCAGGAATTGAGATTTATCTATATATTTTTTTATTGAGTTACATTGTATTTTCTAAGGTGTTCATATGAGTATAGAGAAATTTGTAAGATGGTTTATATCTATTGTTGTTAGTTTTCTTATCATGAGCCCAACCTTATCATAAATATTTATCATCAATATGAGTTTTAATTAGTACTGATATAGACTTATAATTAGCGCCAAATGACAATTAGTCATATTATGTATTTATGATTTCCTAATATTTAGTGCGCACACATCATATAAAACGCCCCTAGCTATCACCCTCCCTAACCATGAACAATTAGGCTGCAAACGACTTGAAGGGTTGGCTCCATAAATTACCATGAGCATTCTCAGCATTCTTTAACCTCACACACACACTGTCTAGGAAAACTTCCCATGAGGTAACTCATAACCAGCACACTTATAAACTATTGAGTTCTTAATAATGGGCTCTTGAAAAATGAGTTGTACATTTGGTAATGTAAATATTCACATCAATCCTTTAAGGTTTTTGCTAAACCACACCTTTAGGTATTATACATCATCATTGATTAACATTTATCAGCACTAATAAGCACAAATAATATCGGTTAGAACTCACCAATATTGATCTAACACTGATTAATAATAAGTTTCTTCTAATATATATTTTTTTTTAAAAAGCCCATATGATAGGTTTTTTTGTCCCCTTCTCCCCGGATGCATTTCATTTTTTAAATTAAGGTCTGCGAACAAAGGCCCTAATATATACAAAGATTTTTTGATAGTTGAAATTTTTTTCGACGATGATAATTAAATCTATTAATCGCCGTTGATTTATTTTCTGAAGATCATAGCCGTTTATTTTACGCTGGGCCACCAGCTGTATGAAGATTAAAGTAACTGGCACTTTTTCACCCAATAATCCATCTTCCTCTCTCTCCTCCTCTCAATTTCCCCTTTTCGTTTTTCCCTCACCCCCTGGTTCTTTGTTGTTTGACATCCATTTGTTTTCTATCACTCTCTCTCATTATTGGGTGCCCATAATTTTTTCAAAGCCGATATCATTATGCAAAAAAAACCTCTACTTTTTAAGATCCCAAAATACCTAGAAAAAAAAGAACACAAATATCTTGCCAGAAGCTAAATTTTACTTGTCAAGAACCTCGGAGGATGAAAAAGTGTCATCAAGCAAAATACTCAAGAATTTGAAAATCAAGAAAATTGGAAGAAATTTTAGTCTGTTCTTGGGATAGGAAAATTAAGAATCAAACCTGAAAAGCAAGGTTGAAGGCGGAGTGTAACTTGAAAATCAAAAGAGATTTTGATCTTTTGTATTTTCTTTTGTGAAATTTTGGTGTTCACAGAAGGCATCAACAAAACCCCAAAAAAAGAAGCAAAAATCAAAGACCTATATAAAATAATCATTAGAATCAATAAATAAGGGCCTGAAGAATAGGAAAAAACTCAATCGAATCCATGCATATAGAGTACATTCATTCAACTCCATTAATGTTCAATATGAGTTTGGAAGGATTTTCAAAAACTGAGAAAATTGATGCAATTAAAGGTGAAGAAGCTTAGTCTCCCTACCACATCGCTAATGAAAGAGATGCCTCGAATCGGGAACGCTCTATGGCCATGGCCACCACTAGAGCGCTGGCACCAAGCTTCAATGCCTATCATCTTCTACAAGTAATTCGCAATAGTGATGACTTGGCCAGCAGAGTTTGGCAATGATGGAGGAGCCTTGGCGACTACAGTGATCAACAGAGATGTATGCAATGGTCAATTTGGTGGGTCATGTTATGCGGCACAACGACTACTATTGTAGGCAATGATGCCTCAATGGTGGGCATGCAACTTCAGAAAGAATGGGAAAGGGAAGGGGGCTCAAAAGCTGTAATTATGAGAGAGATGTAAGAGAGACAAAAACAATAACTTTCTACAACGGTTAATGATAAGTATCATCAACGGTCTAGATTGATTTTATTTAAATTAACGGTTCAATTTGTCAATTACAATAGTGGAATTTTTTTTCAATTATTGTAGAATTTTGCTAATATATAGCAGGAAAAATCGACAATTTTTCTGAATTTTGTTTGAGTTATAGTCTCCCACGCCGCATGCAGCTGGCCAACTAGGAAAGGGAATTCAAGCAATGACCTGATAAATTTAATGTAACAATTAAATTTCAGGCTGTTATTTGTTGTACACTCACTTCCATTGATGTGACTAAGTCAGATAATTAATCAAACGTGAGAGAAGTTCATAATTCTGAGTCAATCTACGCGTAGTGCGAGAGAGAGAGAGAGAGAGAGAGAGAGAGATACGTACGGGATGACTGCGCAGCATAACTTAACACGTAACAGAATACTTCACACATAAATGCACGTAGATGAATAAAATAACACCAATTCAACTATGCAATCGGCGGCTGTTCATGTCTGCTCGTATTATTATTACGCAATTGGCTTTCCCGTCAATACCTTTGCGTTTTGGTTGATGTGATTCGAACTTGAGACTTCACACGCAGAAAGACTCTGATATCATATTCAAGAACCATCTCAATCAAAAACTTAAACTGATAGTTGAAGGTCTAAGAATATATTTATCCTCTAACACATAGCAAATATATTCATTATACATGATTTTATTAAAATAATCTAAAACTTGGGGAGATGGTTGCTAATAATCCGAACTTATGAAAAATCTTCTAACACTACAAATTTTGGACTTATTTATTTTCAAGAGTCTATACTTCAAGAAGTTACTAGTCTTTTTTTCCCACTTTTGGCTTGACGCTCACCTTTCTGTTTGAGTATATATAGATTATTGTGAATAAATAGTCATAAAATTTAGGGGTTATAAGGCTTTTTGTAAGTTCGGATAATTAGCAACTAGCCCAACCAAAATTTAAATTGTTCAAATCTAGAAAACTCTAAAATGAATTGACACTAACACAATGTGATTTAACTAAATGAAATTAAAATTCGGTGTAGTTTCGATGTAATTTTTTGTAACTGTCGAATTTTTGTCTGCACCAATGTGCTGCTAGGGAGAGAAGGGGCAAGGAGGAGACGAAAGGGACGTGATCACTGATCAATGAGATGCTGATGCTGATGATGCATGGATGTCATGCATATTGTCAACGGTCAGGAATATTTCTTCATTTTCAGCATTATTATATTGTTTTATTTATTTATTTTATTTTATATTTTTGGTGGCTATCCGCTTACGTGATTTCTGAGTTGATCATCGCTTCAGCACGCATGGATGGATATATTTTATAGTAATTGCGATCCCAAGTTAATTAGTATACGCAACAATACGTTTGCCCTAATTAGTTTGCAGAAAACTTTGGGATGAAGGTAATACAGTAACTAATAGATAAAATCCCATCATTAAAGCGTGATTTGTAAGTGCTTACAATTTTAAAATGTCCAATTAAAGAATCTTTAATTCATTTTAACTGTTTAATTAATATGTCAAATCTTAAATGGAAGTAACATGAATTTTCTAAATGTTGATTCAAAACTTGGTCTTTTAGGCTACTAAAAAAATTGATTTTTTCGACAGATATTCCGACCGAAAAAGACACTTTTTCTGTCAGAAAAAATAATTTTCGACCGAATAGCCGACTGAAGTAAGCCGTCGGGACCATGTTCCAACGGAATCTTGTATTCTGTTGGAACCCAATATTCCGTCGGCAGGGCTCCAACGGAATGTTCCTGCCGTCGGAGCAAGGTTCCGACGGACACGCCTGCATCGGATGTCCCATGTGCAGAGTTTTTTCAAGAAAAAAAAAATGGAAAAATGCCATTTTCCATCGGATGTCCGACGGAATTCCGTCGGAACTCCGTCACCTTCCATCGGACCCTGTCGGAGTTTCAGTCAAAATTTTTGAGAATTTTTTATAAAAAAAATGGCGCCTTCAGCTAGCTCAAAATACAATTTATACCAAAACCTGCAAATTGAAACCTTACAACCACCACACATAGTATATGAATCAAAACAAGGTAACCATCATACGTGGTTACATTCATTCAACTCAACCAGTACAAGTACTCATTTCCACATAAACGCATCGACGACATTCTACCGAATTCCAAAAGTAACCATCACACATGGTTACTTTCATTCAACATCACAATTACAAAGTGTTAAAAAATTCAGATTATCGTAGTACACACAAACCCAAACCATTGTACCCAATATACATAACATAACATGAAATTTTTCGAATGTTAGAAGTTCTAATAGTTGAAATAGTTATAAGTAGAGTATGGATCATACCCATCACCATTGCCATCACCATTGCCATCACAATCATCATCATCATCACCACCACCACCACCATCATCATCATCATCATCATCATCATCATCATTTTGAGGTTGAGGAAGAGGAGGAGCAGCAGCAGCAGCAGCAGTAGCAGCATAAGTGAAGCGGCGATGCTGTTGAGGGCGCGAAGAAAGGCGTGGCCGTGATGCAGAACCAGATGCTTGTTGAGATCTAATGAACTCACTCAGTGTGTTTTGCACCCCACTAAGTTGTTCACTCAACATCATCACTTTCTCTTCTAAATGACGGTTTCTCTCTTCAGTTCGGCGATTTAACTCCGCCATTGAACTTAACTCATTGTTCAATTGGGTGACCGTCTCTTGTACATCTAGCTGCTGATTGCCCCTGAATGTTGCTGAGGACTTGAAAAAGTGCTTCAGTTTCACCCTTTCTAAACCTAATCCATACACACGCCCCTTTTTGTTTAAGTTGTCTTGCACCCACAGTTCCGTCTCATATGGAATTTCAGATGGCTCGAAGTTAGGATTTGTCGAGGATTGGGAATTCTTGATATATTCGCATTTCTGTTGATGCTCTGTCTACAAAATAAGTTTTAAAATATTAAATGTTGCAGATCTAGTAACGTCGACGGAGTAAGAATATTTTAACCACATAAAAAATATATGTTACTTACATATGTTTTTTCAGATTTTTTAACCCATGTGTTGTCCCGCTCGTGTTGATGAGTGTCTTTAAATAACACTATTGCAGTCGGGTCCCTTTGAAGTTTCTTAGCCTATACAATATGCAAATAAGTTGAAATATGTGAGACTTCTTCGTGCATTGCAAAGTAAAACACATACAAAACACAAAATGTAATAAGTTGAAATAAGTTAGAGTTGTTCGTACTTACCAAACGTCTCTTTTGCTCGTTGAATGGGATTGAACCACATGTATACAAAGAAGGACCTAAGTCATCCTGATTACTGTTCCCGTTTTTCTTCGCTTGTGCACTCACCTTTTTAAATTTTTCAGAAGCCCAGTACTCTTGAAGTGACTTCCAAGTGCTGTCAGACGACCACAGAGGCTGCTTGCCCCTTTTCCTTAGCTCCCCAAATGCATCATTCAATCTACTAGCCCCCTTCTCCTCAAAGTTGCTCCTAATATGGGAGTCACGCTCTGAAGCTCAATAGAAACACTTCTGTGAAATCAAAGTGAGCAAAACATAAACAATATATTAGTGAACAACATATTTATAGATATAATGAACTTATAAATTTATCTTACCTTGAACTCGCCAAACCACAGATTTCGTTGTGATTTAGGAACTTTACCCCATGTTGGCCAAGGCTCGGGAAATTTGCTCACAAACATTTTCATTATTTCAAACACCACATCATATGGAAAGAAACTACAAGTAAGAAATACAGTTACAAATTTGCGTTCACAACAAATATATTTATATGTATGTTTGGGTTCTGAATATACAAAAGTGAAAATGTATAATCACTTCCTCTTTACCATCTGGCCTAATAAGCACCTTGTTGGACGTGCTCTCATGGCTTGAAGCACCTTTACTAAGATCCCGACTCCTTTGTTCATTGTGTTGTGGAATGACATGTGGTACACGGATGGAGAAGCCAAATTGGTTACCCATAAATGCTCCTTGTGCCTGAGTGTTATATGAGGTCTTTGTGACTGCAAAAAGCACATGCCAGCCTGAGGGAACGTTGCATTTTGAGGTACGTGTTGGGTGAATTGCATGTTTTGGACACTGTTGGGATCAGGAAAAACGTTCCGAGGGATGACTTGGTAGTTTTGCCATTCGTGAAACTCTTCCTCTGGTTGGCCACTTTGGTTGTTATGACCTCTTCCTCGAGTTCTACAACGTCCACCACCGCGTCCACGTTGCATACCTGACATCTTTAAGACAAACATACAAACCGTAGTAATCAAATAACAAAAAATGCAAGAATTAAACGATATTAATAACTCATACAATGACAATTGTGTCATTAATTATTGAACAAAGACTACATGTTTGAGTGTTGGAGCAATATCCATCAGGTATTGTTAGTTGCTGCGCCCACTCACACACCCCCTTTCGTTTGTCCAAAGAAAGGGCGTACGTAGCCTTCAGTTTTAGTGTTCGGCCATTAACACCATGTTTGACGTTAAGCTCACTTCGATCACACATCTCCGCCATATCTAGCCTTGCCTTAACATCATCTTTTGTTTTACCAGGTACATCCATGACAGTGTTGATGATGTTAACACAAAAGTTCTTCTCTATGTGCCTTACGTCCAAATTGTGATGTAGTAGTTGGTTTCTCCAATAAAGTAACTCCCAAAATATGCTTTGTTTTGTCCAATTATGATAATTCTCCTTGATACTCGGGATAATGAAATCTCCATCAATTGTTACTTTAGGAAGACTCTGAACCTCTTCGTATAGTTCCCCCCATTTTTTCTGGATGGAGGACCATCGTTAACAACTTTCCCTCTACGAAATGCAGTTCCATTTCTTCGAAATGCATGATGTCTGAGCAAGAATCGATGGTGACAGTCAAACTAGGATGCTTTGCCCCCATGTTTCAAATGTGTTGCTTTCAACTTCTTCATACAAATAGGGCAACGTAAAACACCATGAGTGCTCCATCCAGATAACATTTTAAGGGCTGGAAAGTCATTTACTGTCCACATTAATGCAACTCTCATAACCAAGTTATGCCTCATTGAAATGCCATAAGTTTGAACACCATCCCATAGCATTTTCAACCCATCAATCAAAGGTTGCAAGTACACATCTATTTTGTTCTTCGAATTTGTAGGCCCAAGTATAATGCAAGTTAAGAACATAAATGGCATTCTCATGCACATATCCGGGGGAAGGTTGTAAGGTGTCATAACGACGGGCCAAATTGAATAAGGCCGTGCAGATTGTGAAAATGGGGAAAACTCATCCACACACAAACCAAGTCTCACATTGCGGGGCTCCGAAGAAAAATCTGAGTGTTTGCGATCAAAATATTTCCATGCTTCACCATCTGAAGGGTGACAAAGAACACCATCCTCACGCCTATTATCGTGATGCCACCTCATGTGTTCAGCTGTGTTTCTTGAGGTGTAAAGGCGTTGCAACCTAAGTATAACCGGGAAGTAGAACATTTTCATATATAGTTTTGGTTTCCCATTATCACCTGACTTCTTTGGCTTCCACCTTGGTGCATCACAGAACTTACATTTCTCAACTGCTGAATCCTCCTTAAAGTACAACATACAACCATTGCGGCAACAATCAATGGTTTGTACATCTAAACCCAAATTTCGAACCTTCTTTTTTAATTGTGAGTAATTTCTGGGAACACGATTGTCTGCCGGACAACTTTCATGCATTAATTGCATCACCTCGTTCATACAATTTTGAGGCATATTATAATTCAGTTTGGTTAGAACACCCATCCCATAAAGGTCTCTGCGCAGTTTGAAGCATATTATAGAATGCCTAAGCTTCTGCATTTGGTTGCTCATTGTCACTAACTTTATTCGTAATCATTACATCATTCACTATTGCAATGGTTCAGTATTATCAACGTCGATGGGACTTGAAACCATGTTGCCATATAAGTTCTGTGCGTTGCTATTTCCAACATTGTCATAGGAGGTTGGTTCAGCTTCCTCATGAGATGTCCAGTACCAATAACCTTTAACAAAACCGTTTTTGTACAAATGTAATCTCACGTCATCAGGTTCTCTGTAAACTCTATTCTGGCATTTGGCACAAGGACATCTATAATGTCCATTATTTATGAATTCCACTTGACTTCTTGCAAATTGATCAAACAATTCAACTCCATCTAAAAATTCTTATCTATATCATTTTCTACCTGGTAAAAATCTTTTATACATTCACTTCCGATGGGCTGGTCCATCAACATTATCCACTGTACAGCATTACAAATGTATACGTTAATTCCTTATTTATAATAATAATGGACATAATGATTATACTTTTCTTCATACATAGTTACCACAATAATTTACATATGATTGTACTACTTCGTCATGCACTATGTTCAATATGCGATGCACAAAAACCAGACAGTGCGACAATTAGGTCAGGATGTAAACCTGTTCGAATGTCTGAAATTGCAGTCCAAACTTGTGACATTCACACCGACAATAACGACATTCACAGCAACAATAACGTATTTTTTTTCCGTTCGCAATATGTTTTCTCTTATGACCCATATCCTTCATATTAATCATCCACACAAATTAAAACTTCAAATATTTATGTTATATATAATAAACATATTATTATTTACTCTACGTACATAACAATAAATAATATTTACACATTTACAAAATAATACAATTTCATCATCCCTCTTCCAATTATTATACAACATACCTTCATTTAATTTATTACATTTTAGGTACAACATACGAAATAATCTACTAATTACAATTATTATCTAATTAAGTTTTGAAATTAATATATTACAAGTACTTGTACAATACTAAATAACATGTACACATATTATCCAAATAATATGTCACAATATTTCACTCTCCCACATTTTTTTTATACTACTATACTAATTTTTCTAAATAGTCACTATTAATTGTAACCATCATAAATTCTACGAGTTAGCCACACCAAACATCCACTTCTAATATGAAATTCTCTAAAGTTACAAATTCAAAAGTCCCAATAATAAGTTCCAAAAAAATAACATTCAATTAAATTTTTATATCATCCACACAATTACGTACTAGCAATACTCAATAATTACTTTCACATTCACATCAACACAACCACATTTAAAATCCAAAACCTATCAATTATTGAATAAAATTTCTACAACCAACACAAATTACCATAAAATTGTTAAATTGTAACTTCAATTTCTCAATTTCATCAACATATCTACTATAACCTAAACAGACAACATTTACATATTCAACTTTCATATTCACATCAACACAACCAAATTCAAAACCCATAATCTACAAATAACTCAATAAAATTTCAACAATAAATACAAATTATCACATAATTGTTAAATTCTAGTTCAAATTTGTCAAATTCATAAAAAAATTCACTACAAATTATACAAACATCACTTACTTGAATTTGGAAGAGAAAAGTGGAGCTGGTGGGGTTGGGGTTGCCGGCGGGCTGGGCGGCGGTGCACGCTGGGTGGTGGGCGGCTGGGCAGCGGCGACATCACACGGGTACGGCAGCTGCTGGCGGTGCTCTTCTCTCTACGTTGCTCTCCCTCTCTCTTTAGCATTGGAGTGGCGAAAATGAACCCCGAAACACAGGGGTTCTGAGATTAAAAGCTTGTCCGACGGAATATTCCGTTGGACCGTCCGTCGGACTTTCGTGTCCGACGGAATCTCCGGCGGAATATTCCGTCGAACAAGGAATCTTTTTCAAAAAAAATTCCCTCCTTCTGCGGAACACTGGGCAATTTTGACCAAGGGTCCGACAGAATTTCCGTCGGAGTTCCGTCGGATTTCCAACGGAACGTCGAAACATCTGTCTGTCCTTTTTGCTTTTTCCGTCCTTCCGTCGCCATGTCCGCCAGCAGATCCGATGGTCTCTTTTTCGATGGGCATTTTCCGTCGAAAAAACCAGATTTTTTAGTAGTGGTACAATAAATTACAATAAAATGAATCTATGTTAGATTGCTTTGGGATATGTGTATTATTCTTTCTTGTGGTGAGTGCAAGGAGCTCATTGATATTAGATTAGAGAACGTATAATTGTGAGTCAAAATTTTGGCTCATTATTAGGGATCTATTCTTTTTATTTTTTTTATGAATCAATTTTTTTATTCTGAAGTTTTACTCCTCAGCACAATGCAAGTATCACAACTTTGGTTCATCAAATAAAATAATACCTATGAACTCATTCCATAGCAGACAAGTTTATTTTTAGAATTAAAAAAATCAATTAAAATTAAAAAATGCAAAAAGGCAAGGAAAAATGGCTACGAGCTAGCTCATCGCTTCACCCCTCCACCCCCCTCCCTCGAGATGCTCACGCGCTCACTTGTTGTAGGGTGTGCGAGCTGCTCATCTCCTTTTCCGAGACAAGCGAGCTTCAATTTTAGTCGTGCTGCACGTGCTCTTAGAGGAACTTGCCTTGCATTGAACTAGTGCCATTAGAGCAAAGCCAGTGGTGATCCAATTTTTTGGCTCATCGGTGGGGCCTATCACTGTCACATCAACTTTCACTCTATTTTTTTGCCTCACAATCCTCACTCTCTCCCGTGGAAGGCTCATCATTTTGCCTCATCAAATAAAATAATACCCACGGGCTCACTCTACAACACACAACTTTATTTTTAAAGTCAAAAAAATAATCTAAAACCAAATTAAAATATTTTAAAAAATGAAAAAACAATTAAAAAAAAAAGCAAAACTGGCCTGTGAGCCCCTCACGCCCCCGCGCTGCCTCGCCTCCTCCCCGAGCCAAGTCGTCCACTGCAGCTGCTCGCGCCGCGCCCTCCCTCACTCGCCTTTCTCTCTCCTTGCGCGAGGCGGCCATTGAACCTGCTCTTATTGATTCAAGGGATATTAACAAGTTGACCCTGAAAACTCAAGCGTATTTGACGTTACTATCTCATTAATGCAAAATTAGCTTGTTAATTGCGGAAGACCAGGTGGTTAATGGCAACATATTGCATTTAAACTAGTATAATACATAAGTAAAAAAGGATATTGAGTCATTAAAAATATAATCCAACCCATTAATATGATCTAAATGGGTCAGCCTATTAATAACTCGATCCTTATTAATTATATTTTAATGGACCGATCAACTTAACTCAGTAGGTACCAAACCCATAACTCACCCTACTTCCCAAATATCTCTCCTTAATTGTCTCCAGCAATTGTAGCATTGGACAACTAGACAATAGATTAGCAGTGGTATAATTGGATATAATTTTTTCCTCCTACTTGATAATGATAATACCTTGTCAAAATGAAAATGAAGCTTTTGTTTTTCATCTTGATAATGATAATAGTTACTCAGGATACTACCATTGTATTCTTTTCATCTATGAAAATATATGCATATTATTTCATACGAAATCCATGTAGTGAACATGTCAAAACTTTTAAATGAAGTTGCAATCTAAAACCAATTGGTAATGGATGCGATAACTCACTAGCCTATATATAAACTCAAGGCGCCAAATTTTATCAATGTGATACATCACTTTCATATTCTTGACAAAATAAAAAGCTTTAAGAATGCATATAGAGGAAGAAAAACCTACAAAAAATATTTAAAATATATGGATCAACGTAATGATCAGGGTTAGCAAATAAGGTAAAAAAATATATATATCTCAACCCAATTCTACAATAAGGTAAAAAAAAAAGGTTAACAAATCTGCATATAGTAACCATCCCTGCATATGAATTATAGGTGGTAGCCTTGATTGCTTAACGTATAAATCAAAATCGGACCAAGTTGACAAAGCCACTGATTAGGTGGGCAACTCATGCGTACCATTAGTACACTCTACATGGGTCATGTAGTCAGGGAACAGCCCATTTATGATAGAACCTACTATTCACAAGACTCTTTAATAAGCCCATTGGAACGGGACCTACACAGCTCTGGAGGTACAATAGTCGATGCATTACTCATCTTTAAAGGACTGTTTTTTTCTTTAGAAAATAGAGGTTAATAAACATATGAAATTGATAGAGATTGGTAGAATTATTTTTTTTTGAAATAATTGGTAGGAGTTGATCAAGATTAGTAAATATTAGTAGAAGTTGATAAAAGTTAAAGCACAAAAAAAAAAAAAAGATAGCCCAATATACAAACATCCCGCATTAATAAAAGTTAGAGCATGTTGGTAAGAAATGTAAATGAATGAGAATTTCTTTGTGAGAAATTTTAAAACAACTTGAGAAGAGTTGATTTAAGTCGGATGAGGTTAAATAGGATTAGAATATTTTTATTAGAGTTGAGAAAAATTAGAAAAAGTTTATTGAACGATTGAAATTGATAAAATAAAATTTAACGGCAAAAAGAACAGGCCCTAGATATATTACATGTCCCTTTCCCGACCAGCCTCATCCAAGGGTTGCTCTATCCGAGTTGACGCCATTTCACATTTTAACCCAAAAGAAAAAAGAAAAAGAAAAACGCACACACACTAACGCAGTAACTATGTTAGGTGAGTGCCTTCAATGTCCCACAACACGGTCTCTGGACTACTGGTGAAGTCCCGGAAAACTTGCTACCATTCACGAATACCTACAATCACCTTTACGCCTAGTTCGAACCCGAAAAGAATATACAATTTCATTGATTTAAACCATCCGCTACTACAACGGATAAGAGCTAGTTGGGTAAAGTCAATTCTAAAAACATATGAGCTAACGCCGATTTCTTAAAATGCAAAGCCCCAAACAAACGAGAGAGAACAATGAAGATGAGTAGCCAATCAATCGATGTCTCCCATGGAGTTATGCCTCCGGGTGAACGAAGATAGGCTTAGATTAGAAAGCTTAATCTGCATAAGCTACTTACATCGGCCTAATTTACCACAGATCCAACCGTGTCCAGTCCTATCCAAACCCAACCGTGGAACTTACGATGGGCTCAACCATTAGTACCCAACAAAGTATTCTCTCATGAAAGAAGAGCCCTAGCATATTGCAGAAAGCCGAACCACCTGAATCAACCAATACATCATCGACCAAGGCACCGAGTTATTGTCACAAAATCTCCAACACCTGTACACAGAAGAGAATAAGTAACTATACAGCCAAATGCTGCAAATGAATGCATACCAAGATAGTCCACCTAGTCACCAAAATTACAGACAATCAATATAGTTCCCAGAAGAAAGAATCAACGGAAAATTTCATCGATCCTAAAGTCTCCATGTTATGCAGCTCTTAACTCTAAAGGGGAAGAGAAGAGTACTTGTATGGGCATCTCAGCAATGATAAGATTAGTACTTTCTTCAATGCTTTTGAGGGTCACCACTTCACCCCCAACAACCATGTTGATTACAATTCCATCTGCAGAAAAATACATAATATAAGTACTCATGGAAACCAGCGATTGGCAGGGTGACTATTACATACTGCATCGAAGAAAGAACCTGGAGCCAAACATGAGGCCATCCGCCTTGTATATATTTCCTGCAAAATGGAATGACCATCATAAATTAGACATAAACATGCGAAAGCAAAAACTATTACAAAAGAAAAAGAAACATCGGTATTTATAGCTTGACAATGCTTCAAAAAGCTGCTACTAAGCACAAGATTATGACATGCCAGAGGAAGAATAATGAAGAATAACTCTTCTGGCTTTCGGCTACAATGTAGAATACATATTTAATCATGTTCAATTCTATTCAGTAATAACAGGTGTGAAGTTAAGCAAATAACGACATGACTGTATCCGTAACCAAAGTCACCTTTAACTTCAAAACACCAAGGCAGGTCACATAAACATAGCCATCCATACAGATTTAGCAAGACATGAGGGTCAAAAGAAGACTAGAAAATAGACTAAATAATGCACTCATACAAGGCCATAGCAGCTTAATCAAAATCAGTACCAAGAGTCTAAGACCCACCCCACTTCCCGCCCCCTTTTCTCTCTTGTTCCTTTTAAAAGAAGAAGAACATGTCAGGTGTAGAAGAATAGGGCAATGGAACGCAAAGAGAGAAGCTAATGGATGCCAGTTCATGCACCTGGCAATAGAATGTTCAAAAATGATAGCAAAAGGGATCAAAGCTAGACACAGCGTTAAGAACATGAATTTCAAAATGCAGCTAACCAAAGTAACATAAGTTAAAAACAGTAGTCCGGATATAACACTGAGCTATGAAATAAGGAGACTACCTTCAGGTACTATAAATAGCAGTTCAGCATTATACTAACACTATATACCCCCTATTGCACAAAGATGGGGATTAGCTCAACTGCCTTACTTTGCTCTGGTGGCAACATTTACATACATGCGCAGCAAGTTGGAAACTAATGTAAAGGGCTCTCCTGAATGATGTTCATTTTTTTTCCTCCTTTTTCTTTTAAATGATGAGGACATCATTTTTTTTCCTCCTTTTTCTTTTAAATGATGAGGATGATTATAAGCTTTTCATATGGCACAAAGTATTATGGACGGTTACATTCAAGGCATCTGCTATCTCTCTCTCTCTCTCTCTGTCTCGACTGTCACCTGCGTACAGAGACGCACGCCTTTTTCGTTTGCCCAGAACGGTCACCTTGGGTGACCTCGGGTAGCGCCCACTTGTAGAAACCGGTAGCCTGCAGTGGTCGTCGACGGTGAGTACCTGAGCATAGCCTCTCCTCGGTCCTCCCCTGAGCACTCTCTGTTTTCGGGGTCCCGTAAGCACTCTCTGTTTTCGGGGTCCCTGGGCCTGCGTCTACCATCATAGGCGAGCCCCTGAGTCAGGCGCACCAAAGCCTGCTTGAGCCCCCGGACCTGCATCTATCACCATTGGCTTCTTGGGTTTTTGGTTCATTACCGGGGGTGGAATTGCTATTCTTGTTTCCGGGTTCAATACCGTGGTTGGAACTCGCTCTTCATCTCTCTAACCCCAGGTTCCCTCTCTCTCCCATCTCAACTGAATTGCTATTTTTACTTATTTCAGCTAGACTGTCGCGTATCCTAGCTTTGTTTCACGCTGGCAGCAGTTTCCCGAATTCAGGTTCTGGGCTTCAATTTGCTTTGTTCTAGCGTCAGTTCAGTGTGTAGGGTTGTTGTACTGAGTACGGAGGGTGGTGATTTTGGTGGCTTGCTTGGGTCTAAATTGGCTCTGATTAGTTCTATTTTTGCTTAGTCCTTTTGTATCCCAACTTTTCTGAGTCATTGTTGGGTTAATGGTTCCCTGATTGATGTTTTTAGCGCTGTATGTTCTGGCAGGAGGTCTCACCTAGTGCGTTAGCTCTTGCGTCATTGCCCGTGTTGCTTGTTTATTTGACACTGATTCTTGCTACTTATTTCTTGGTAGTCACTGGGAAATTTGTTTTTAATTACTTGTATTATTTTGGGGTTAATATTAGCTTTTTGTCTACTGATTGTTAGTATTTTTGTTGATATTGTTAGGATTGTCTTTATTAGTAATATTTTTGTATCAGTAGTGTTGCTTTTAGTCTGTTGTTCTGTAATTAGTCTTGGTTTAGTATTTGGGATGCTCTTACTGGGTTCATTCCTATTTAAGATTACTCTTGTTGATCGTAGCTATTTATTACTTTTACGGTAAGTCTCTTGGAAACCTTTACTTGAGTTAAGTGTTTATTTTCTAAGTTAATTTAGTTACTGTTGTTTGCGGTATTTTTTGAATTCATTATTGTGTGTATTATTGTTGTTGAGTTGGGTACTTTAGTTAGGTTTTTTTAGACTTTGTTCACTCCTTATCCTGTATCTTAGTTTTTTGCCAAGTAGTCCTGGTGTAATTACTTCTTTTCTGGTGGTTGGAGGGTAGCTGACCAGCTGTTTCGAGTGTCTTTTAGTTGGGAGCTTTTTTAGGGTGTTCGTTGGCCGCATAGACGTCGGCGCCTGTGGCGGGCCATACAGTTGTCTCAGCCTGTCCTCCGGGGAGTTCTGGGGTTAGGAGGGGGTTAGAATTGCGGAAGGTTCGCCTAGCATCCTGGAACATTGGGACCCCCACGGGTAAGTCGATAGAATTAGTTAAGTCTCTTCATAGACGTAAGGTTAGTATAGCGTGTGTCCACGAGACGAAGTGGGTTGGGGCGAAAGCTAGAGAGATTGATGGATTCAAGCTTTGGTACTCGGGGTCAGCCAATGCGAAGAATGGAGTTGGCATCCTAGTCGTGAAGGATTTGGCGGACCAGGTGGTCGAAGTGAGGCGTAAGAGCGACCGGATTATGGCCATTAAGGTTTTGGTGGGTTCAGTTTTCGTGAACGTGGTGAGTGCGTATGCACCCCAGGTAGGCCTGCCGGAAGAAACTAAGAAGCTCTTCTGGGAGAACCTAGATGAGGTCACCCAAGAGGTACCTCAGAGCGAGCAACTGTTCATAGGAGGAGACTTTAACGGCCATATCGGCGCGGAGGCAGCAGGTTACGTTGGAGTCCACGGGGGTCTCGGTTTCGGAGAGAGGAATGCGGGAGGAGTCTCTGTGCTGGACTTTGCGGAGGCTTTTGTTCTGTTGGTGGTCAACTCATTCTTCAAGAAGAAGAAGGAACACCTGGTGACCTTTAAAATCAATTCTTGCAAGACCCAGATTGACTACTTTCTGACGAGAAAGGAAACACGGAGTTCGTGTAAGGACTGCAAAGTGATTCCAAGCGAGTTGTTGGGAACTCAACACAGGTTGCTAGTTTTAGATGCAGAGTTCAGGTATCCTAAGAGGCCGAAGAGGAGAAACGAAGAACCCAAAATTAAGTGGTGAACCCTCACAAAGGAGAAGGTAGAGTTAATAGCAGAGAGATTAGCTGAGGAGAGAATTTGGAGGAGGGCAGAAGACGCCGACTCGATGTGGGATGCTGTGGCGGATTGCATCCGAAGATCGGCAAAAGAAACCTTAGGTCTTTCCAGGGGAGGAGGCAACAGGATGGAGGGCGCCTGGTGGTGGAACGAAGAGGTAAAAGAGAAAGTCAAGGCAAAAAAAGAGGCCTACGCAGCGTTCATCACCAGCTGTTCGGAGGACGAGAGGGCTCATAAGAAGATCGGATACAAAGTGGCCAAGAAGGTAGCCAGAAGGGCGGTGGCAATAGCAAAGAGTCAGGCGTTTGATAGACTATACCATAAATTGGAGACGAAAGAAGGGGAAAAGGAGGTTTTTAAACTGGCTAGAGCGAGGGAGAGAAAGACTAGGGATTTGGGAGTAGTAAGGTGTATCAAGGACGAAGAAAGCAAAGTGTCGACTGAAGATGCTGAAATTAAGGAGAGATGGCAGAGGTTTTTTGCTAAACTCCTCAATGGGGAAGGGGGGGAGTCGACTGTAGTAGGGGCGGAGAGTGTAGCGATCAGCGTGCGGGTGCCTTGATAACAAAGGAGGAGATTAGGGAGGCCTTAAAGAAGATGGCGAAGGGAAAGGCAGTGGGTCCGGACCAGATACCAGTGGAAGTCTGGAAGTTTATGGGGGAAGTGGGACTAGAGTGGCTCACGGAGCTTTTCAATGTTATTTTCAGGACCGCTAAGATGCCCAGAGAGTGGAGGGCCAACACAGTCATCCCACTGTACAAAAACAAAGGGGATATCCAAGATTGTAATAACTTTAGGGGCATTAAGTTGCTCAGCCACACTATGAAGTTGTGGGAGAGGGTGATTGAGAGAAAGCTGCGAGAAAAAGTAGAGATTTCAGAAAATCAATTTGGTTTCATGCCAAGCAGGGCAACCATGGAGGCAATATACCTCCTCAGAGGGCTCATGGGCTTGTTCAGGGATAGAAAGGTGGATCTCCATATCGTATTCATTGACTTGGAGAAAGCGTATGACAGAGTGCCAAGGGAGGTATTGTGGAGGTGTTTGGAACAGAAAAGGGTGTCGCCTGCGTACATTCGTGTTATCAAGGATATGTACGAGGGAGGGCGGACTAGGGTCAGGACTCCGGGAGGGGTATCCGATGGCTTTGCTGTTAGTTTGGGCCTGCATCAGGGCTCCGCTTTAAGCCCTTTTCTTTTCACATTAGTTTTGGACGATCTCACTAGAGGAATCCAGAACGAGGTGCCTTGGTGTATGCTGTTTGCAGATGACATCGTCCTTATCGATGTGACCAGGCAGGGGGTGAATGACAGGCTGGAGAGGTGGAGGCATACTCTTGAGGCCAGGGGTTTTCGGCTGAGTAGATCAAAGACGGAATACCTTCAGTGTTGTTTCAGTGGAAGGATAGAAGAAGGGAGAAATTGTTCTGGATGGGAGGGTAATACCGAATGTCACCAAATTCAAGTATCTGGGCTCGATCATCCATCAGAATGGGGACATTAACGAAGATATTAGCCAACGGATTAGAGTGGGCTAGCAAAAATGGAAGTCAGCGTCAGGGGTGCTGTGTGACAAAAGAGTGCCCATGGGTCTGAAAGGTAAAGTCTATCGGATGGTAGTTAGACCGGCTATTCTCTATAGATCGGAGTGTTGGCCTCTAAAAAAGGCGCAGGTCCAAAGGTTGATGGTAGCTGAGATGAGGATGGCCAGGTGGATGTGTGGTTTTACGATATTGGATAGGATCTCGAATGGGGTAATTAGGAGCTTAGTTGGAGTGGCCCCCATAGAGGAGAAGATGAGGGAATCGAGGCTCAGATGGTTCGGCCACGTGAAGAGGAGAAGCGTGGCCGCCCCGGTGCGAAGGTGCGAGAGTATAAACCCCCCCGGTGGTAAGAGAGGGAGGGGTAGGCCGAAGAAGAGCCTAGAAGAGGTGGTTAGAGAGGACCTGAGAGTTGTCGGTCTCGCGGAGGACATAGCTCAAGATAGGAGTTTGTGGCGGGACAGGATCAAGGTACCTGATTGTAGGGGACCGGCTCCGTAGGGGGGCAGTAGCTTAGGCGGTGTGGGGTGGGTAGGGTTTTTGGTTTGCTTGTCTGCAGGTTGTGCTTTCCCGGGACATCACGGCACCAAGCGCCCCTGGTTTGTTGAGGTATGTCTCTGTTCCCTATCTCAAAGCTCTCTCCCCTTTTCCCCCTCCCCCTTTTCTCTTACGTCGGTCAATGGTTTGCAATCGTTTTCTCTTCAAACCTCTTTCTCAAAGCTGTTTTTGTGGGTCTTATGGAATCAACCTCTCTATGGGTAGGAATACCGGTAGAGGTAAGGTTGCCTACAGCTGGATCTCCCCAGACCCCGCGAAAGCGGGACCCACATTGGGAGTTTGTTGTTGTTGTTGCATATGGCACAAAGGGCCTGTTCTATTTCGCGTTTTAGATAGATAGATAGATACAAGGAGATGTAAGGAGATGTAAGGAGCTATAAGGAGATGTAAGGAGCTGTAAGGAGATGTAAGGAGATGTAAGAAGATGTAAGGAGATGTAAGGAGATGTAAGAAGATGTAAGGAGATGTAAGGAGATCTAAGAAGATGTAAGGAGATGTAAGGATAAATATAAGGAGTTGTTGAATTGTAAAAGAGTTGTATAGTATAATTTGTTTTAGATGAAAAATAATAATATTAAAATAATATACTTAAGAAGCTGTATTTTGTATTTTTATTTTTTCATTATTATTATTTTTTTTTCTTTTTTTCTCATTTTTTACTTTTTTTATTTCTTGTATTTTTTGTAATTTTGTAATTTTTGTAATTTTATTGTTTTATTTTTTATTTCTTTATTTATTTATTTTTATTTCTTTTATTTTTTAATTATTATTTTTTATTTTTTATTTTTAAATTTTTTAATTTTTATTTCTATTTCTATTTTTTTTGGTTATTTTTTATTTTTCTATTTTATAATTTTGTAATTTTTAATTTTAATTTTAATTTCTTATTTCTTTTTTTAATTCATGAGTTTTTAATTTTTAATTTTAATTTTAATTTTGATTTTTTAATTTTTTAATTTTTTAATTTTTTAATAAAACATAAAAAATAAAAATAAAACTAAAAATTTTGAAAATTTTGAAAATTTTAAAATTAAAAATTAAAAATTAAAAATAAACATAAAAATTAAAATTTAAAATTTAAAAATGTAAGAATTTAAAAATAAAAATTTAAAAATATAAAATTATAAAAATAAAAATAAAAAAATAAAAACAAAAAAAAAGTAAAAAATGAAAAATGAAAAATGAAAAATAAAAAATAAAAAATAAAAGAATAAACAAAAAAAGTAAAAATAAAAAATACAAAATTACAAAAATAAAAACTTAAAAATTAAAAAAATTAAAAAATTAAAAATTAAAAAATTTAAAAATGAAAAATGAAAAATAAAAATAAATAAATAAATAAAAACTAAAAAATAAGGAACAAAAAAATTTAAAATTTAAAATTAACAATTAACAATTAAAAATAAAAGAATAAAAAAATACAAAATAAAAAATAAATACAAAATAAATAAAATGAAGATGTAAGGAGATGTAAGGAGATGTAAGGAGATGTAAGGAGATGTAAGGAGATGTAAGAAGATGTAAGGAGATGTAAGGAGATGTAAGGAGATGTAAGAAGATGTAAGAAGATGTAAGGAGATGTAAGAAGCTGTAAGCTCTTAGCTAAATCCTAAAAAACGCGAAATAGAACAGGGCCAAAGTTCGTTTAGCTCACCCACTTACCACATTAAGGTGTGGCATGGTTCAGACTTTTCAGACTCAGAAGAGTGAAAGTGTCAGTAATGATATCAATGATCCCTTTGAAGGATTCTACAAATAGGAATGAATAAACTATCTATCTACCAACCTGATCAATTCAATGAAAATGAAAAATCATGGTCAAATATAGAGATGGCCAACAGTACATATGGTTGGCCCAGCAATTGCAGAGCCAAATGTCGAACCCGGTGCCAGCTGGCCTTGTTAACTGTCCACAAAGCCGAGCCAGTCCATGTCATCGGGCAATGGCCTATTCAACATCACCAACTTACCGCAGCCCATGGCCCTGGCTAGTTGATCTGTGTTTAATAAGGAAAAGAAAGAGAAAAAAAAAAGTAGCTTTCAGAAAGCCCAACCCAAATAAGCTCATGATCAGACTGGAGTCACACTATCCCATTGCACGGTTATCTATGCTCGAAATAAAGGATCTGTTGAAGCTTTAGCATTTTCTATTAAAAGAACAGCAGCAGAATGAATCCATTCATCATCCAAACAGAATTTACAGAAGCATGCCATGGTACAAAGTCAGAAACGTCCAATAGGAAATCCAGCTTTTGAGCAACTTGTCCTACACTTGCTTGTCTCATAAGTCTCAGTAGAGATATCGGCCAAAAAAAACACACTTAATAAAGTCAAGGACTGGCACTTCAAGACATAATAATCAATTCTGAAAACCCAAAAATAGCTGTAGAGGATACCATGAAATCACAAAAGAGAAGGTCGATGGCAGTGTGAATGGACATAAGAGTTACCAGAGATGTAAGCGCAAGCATGCCAAGAAGAATCTTTGCCTTTGAGGGGTAAGGTTATTAAAATGAGCATAAGGTTGCCACTTAAACAGGATCCACACTAGGCTGATTTTCATTTCCGTCATTGCTTGGGTGGTTGAATTCAGCGTATTAGGTTGGGGAAAGGAGTAGACCATTCATTCCTTTTGGCTATTGGTTTAAATTTGTTCCTTCTTTCCTAGTTACTTTACCCACTTCTCAAATTAATAACATTACCCAGATAATCTTACCTCAGTTACCTGATTCCCCAATCACTCCTCTACAGTTCAATGATCACTCTTGGGAAATCAAGTAAAAAGCAAGGGCAACCAAAAAACCAAATAATTCAAGCAACCCACAAGAACCACCTAACACCCCATCTGCACACCACCCCTTCTCCCACACCCATTCAGACCACTCCGTAGCACACTACTTCACTCCAAGTCATAGACTCTTTCCCAGACTATGCCTACCATTTCCTCCATCCCTTTCATGCTCCACCTAAACTCTCCTCCCATCCCACCAAACACCATTTTTGCTCTCTCCTTTCTTATCCTTTGACAAACCCATTGCAACCGCCCCACTAACGCACCCACCCAAAAGTCTGCTTCTCATACGTAAACCTTGCACCATTCCCAAAAAAGGCCCCTCCAGAAATTGAAAAGCAAGGGGAGCAATCCTTTTTTACCTTGGCTGGTAAGTGGAGGCCCAATCAAGACTATTGTGACACCGTAAGGAGTGCGTTTGGTTTGCATGAGAACAAAAACATATTTCACTATCCCAAACTATAAAGAGACTGACTCCCCCCCCCCCAAAAGGAATCCAAAAGATCATTTTACAAAAACATTTTACAGTCATTTGGGATCCTCAAGTCTTGGAGATTGGCGACTCTCACATTGGGTCGTTTTCTGTTTGTTGTAAGTTTAAGTCTCTCGAGGGCAATTTTGAGTTGGGTCTACTTGGGGTATATGAGCCTAATGACGACTATATGCAACTGGCCTTATTTGAGGATTTGAGGAGTTGTCGTTCTTTATGTCTTCTTAGGACATTCCGTGGGGTTTGGATGAGGACTTTAATGTCATCAGGTTTTCTTCAGAGAGATCCACAGGTGGTCGATCGTCTTGGGCAATGAGAGAGTTCTCTAGTTTTACAGATCTTACAATCTGATCGATCCTCCGCTGGAAGGTGCATGCTTTACTTAGTCCAGCCATGAGGAGGTTCCTGTGTTATCTCGCATTGACCGATTTCTTTTCTCGGTTGAGTGGGAAGATCACTTCCAGGGGGTTTATCAAGTTACCCTTCCGAAAATCACTTCGGACCATTTTTCCATTCTCCCTCGGGTTGGGGAAGTCTCTAGAGGTAGACGTGCTTTTAAATTCGAAAATATATGGCTTGAGGTGGATGGCTTTAGTGACCTTGTCAAATCTTTTTGGGATGAGCTGGTTGTCACTGGTCCCTCCAGTTTTATTTTGGCAAAGAAAGTTAACTTTTTGAAGACCAAACTTAAACAGTGGAACAGGAATGTGTTTGGCCATTTGGAGTTGAAGATGGCTAGTTTGGTGGAGAAAGTTAAGCTCTTAGATGAGAAGGAGCAGCAACAATTTCTCTCATGGATAGATAGAATTGAAAGATTGGAAGTTAAAAAAGAACTCTCTTTGGTGCGAAGGTCCATAGATATTTACTGACACCAAAGGGCAAAGCAACAGTGGATGGTGATCGCAATACCAAAATTTTCCATCAAGTGACAAATAGGAGAAGAAAGTTTAATGTTATTCACAAAATTAAAGTAGATGGCGAGCTCTATGATGATGCTGCCTTGGCCAATGATGCAATTGTTCACTTCTATGAAAATCTGTATCATGAAGATCAACCATCAAGGATTTTTCTTGATGGTATTACTTTTGCCTCTATTAGTCTTGATGATGCTAGGGATCTTGAAAATGATTTTACTGAAGTTTAAAATGCCATCACTGAGTTAGGAAACGAGAAAGCGTTAGGACCAGACGGTTTCAATTTAGCCTTTTTCCAACACTGTTGGTCTACTGTCAAGGAAAAAGTTATGGGTTTTTTTGCTGATTTTCATAATAAAGGTGTCTTTGAGAAAAGTTTAAATGCCACTTTTATTAGTTTGAGTCCCAAAGTGGCTGGTGCAAATGATATTAAGCTTTTTAGGCCCATCAGTTTGGTAGGGAGTGCTTATAAGATTCTTCCCAAAGTCCTCGCTTCAAGATTGAGGAAAGTTGTCGGAAAAATTGTGGGTCCCTCGCAACATGCTTTTGTTCCCAGCCGTCAAATCTTGGATGCTGCCGTGATTGCTAATGAGTGCATCGATTCTTATATAAGATCTGAAATTTCGGGTATCCTGTGTAAGCTTAACATTGAGAAGGCTTATGATCATGTCTTGGAGTTTTCTTTTGGCTATTCTTGATAAAATGGCATTCCCTAATAAGTGGAGGAAATGGATCTCTTTTTGTATTTTCACTGTGCGCTTCTCTATCTTGATTAATGGTGAAGCATCTAGTTTTTTCTCAAGTTCAAGAGGTCTAAGGCAAAGTGACCCTTTGTCGCCTTTATTGTTCATTTTGGTTATGGAGACTCTTAGTAAGTTGGTGATTAAAGCAAGTGAGGAGGGTCTCTTGAATGGCTTTCGGATTAGCAACCCTCATTCCGAGGGTTTGTTGATTTCTCATTTGCTCTTTGCCGATGATACCCTTGTTTTTTGTAAGCCAGACGAAAGTAATTTGGGCTACTTAAGGTGCATCCTTCTGCTTTTTGAAGCTATGTCTGGGCTAAGGATTAACCTTTCCAAAAGTGCACTCATCCTGTTGGTGAGGTGCCTTCTTCTTACCTTAGTCTTCCTCTTGGTGCTCCTTATAAGAGCATAACTATTTGGGACCCAGTTGTCGAGAGGTTCCATAAAAAATTGGCAGGCTAGAAGTCTAAACTTTTGTCTAGTGGGGGTAGATTGACACTTTTGAAAAGCACTTTGTGTAATTTACCTATCTACTTCATTTATTTATTCACCATCCCAGCTAGCATTGCTAGTCGGTTAGAGAAAATCATGAGAGATTTTCTTTGGAATTCTAATGATAATGGTAATGGCTTCCATTTGGTTAATTGGAACGAAGTATGTCGTCCTAAGCAAAAGGGAGGACTTGGCATAAGATCTCTCCGTGTTATGAGCGGTGCTTTGAAGACCAAATGGTTATGAAGGTTTGCAAAGGAGGATGATGGTGTGTGGAAAAACGTCATCAAGGCAAAATATAGGGTTGATGATTTGGGTTGGTGCAGTAAGAAGAGTTCTTATTCCCACGGTGTTGGTTGTTGGAAATCTATCTTAACCGGTCTTGAGTGTTTCAAATCTTTAGTGCATTTTGAGATGAAGGATGGTTCAAGGGTGTTATTTTGGCATGATGTTTGGTGTGGGGATCGACCTTTAAAGACTCTTTTTCCTAATCTTTTTAGGATGGCTCGTTTGAAGTATACAACAGTACAAGAAATTGTTTCTTCGAATGGTGACATTAGCTATTGGAACTTGATTTTTGTGAGGAATCTTAATGATTGAGAAGATGACAGTTTTTGTAATTTGTTAGCCGTACTTGCCGGCAAAGAGGTTCTGTCGCAAGGCAAGGATGAGATTGTGTGGCCACTTAACTCTAAGGGATCCTTTAGCATCAAGAGTTTTTGTTCCGCACATTTTGATGTCTCGGATGGTTATGATTTTGCTGCTAAGTCCACTTCGAAGTCCAAAGCTCCCACAAAAGTGTGTTTCTTTGCGTAGGCAGCCACCATAGGCAAGATCCCTACTAATGACATGCTTAAAAGAAGAAATTTTAAAAGTCCAAGTAGATGCTCTATGTGTTTGGAGGAGGAAGAAACTGTGGATCATCTCCTTGTAAATTATCGATGGGTTTTCGCGTTTTGGGATTTAGCTCTCTCTCTTATGGAGATTAGTTGGGTTCAACCTTCTAATGTAAGAGATGTGGTAGTAGCTTGGAGGAAAAGAATGAAGAAGAGTTAGGTCCTTGGAGTTTGGAATATGGTTCCTTTGGCTATTTAGTGGGCTACGTGGAAGGAGAGAAATCACCGTATCTTTGACGACAAAGTCTTGTCATTTCAAGATTTTAAACTCTATTTTTTGAGGTTGTTGTATAGTTGGAGTGTCGGGCTTAGTGGTAACAAAAATTTAAATTTTTTGGCTTTTGTCGATTGCATTATGGATGAGAGTTTGAGGACATAATGTTTTTGTATTTGCCCCTTTTGTAAATTGGTGACATTCCCTTGGTGTCTTTTTAATATACCTCTTGATTACTTATTAAAAAAAAAAAAATTAAAGTGATTCCTCCTTCATTGTCTAATGCACCAATTTCTTATAAAAGTTTCTCCTTTCATTTAAGAAAGTGTCATACCTTGTACCATTTTGGGCTTGAGCATCAGAGGAACCTAGGGGAAGGGTATATACTTACAATATAACAAAACAAAAAAATATTGGCCCTTTTGGTGTGGGCAGCATCTCAAGTAACTTGTTATAACATACAAAAAAAGGTGAAAAATGTTGGTCAATGGATGCTTCATGTGCAAAGGGGATTTGGGAACGATAGACCATTTCCTCCTCCATTGCCCAGTTGCTAGCATCTTTTGGAAATTAGCTTTGGGCTTTTTGAACTTCATAGGTTTTCCAGGTTCAATTTGACATCAATTACTGCCTTGGGAAGATTTTTTTTCTTTTTCTTGAAGAAAGGGTTAAATACAGAGTTTTTAGAGCCATTCCCCATGCTATCTTATGGTTGTTATGGATGGAAAGAAATAGCAGAATTTTTGATAGGGTTGAAACTTCATTTACGCAGTTAAAACTTGAAAGGCAATCAGCTCAAAACATTTCTCTTTTCAGGGGAGGAGGTTTTCCGCTCCTCTTCAATTGATGTAATTGATTACAGCCTATTCTTGGGATTGTATCTAACCTTTTGTGTGATGCCTTTTTAACATCCTCTCCTATAGTTATATTTTACTAACATGAACACATTACCTTTTCCTCATTCACAAAAATATATTAGCAATTTCCCTAGCTCATATCTTTGAGCCAGTTCCTCTTTGATTGCACTTGTCTTTCTTTCGCTTGATATAAATTTCTTTCACTCCCCCTCCCCCTGCCAAAAAAAAGGGAAGGACACTTTGATTTTTTTTGCTTCTGCATCCATGTCATGGCATCCACCTGATACTACCATTCAGTATCCTCAAATTCACTATTCACACTTCTACCTATGACCACAACGAGTCTTCTTGTCAACCCTCCATTTACCACTAGTCTCCTTAGCATCTTCCATCATCATCACAACTAGTCCTCTCCTCTCTAATTACTATCACCGCAAACGACACAATCCACACCATCCATCGCTATACCATCACCACTGCGAGTTCTTCCTCTCACTATGAAAAGCTTTGCTTTCTTACTATGAGATCGCAGAGTCTAGACCTATGTCCTCCAGTATGTTAAACTAGTGCCGTACTGCACACAGAACAGTCTTGCGTCATATCTTATTATGATCTGGTTCTCTTCTTAATCTACTTGTCCTTTTCCCCCCTCTGCTTTCCCATTTCCCTCTGCCCAAAGTGAAGGCTCCTAATATATGAAAGGGCAGAGAATGGAGATGTATGCAAAAGCTCATGAACTAATTAGAAAGATCAAGCATCACCTTCTTGGCTGGTAACTCATAATTTATCAGAACCCGAGAAGGAATAGGAGACTCGCCAGCAGCAGGAACTGGAAGGCAAACATCTGTTACAACTATCATATGTGACTTCGTGTCTTCTTCCCCAGTTTCAGCTTCAGCTACAAACTGACCAGTGTTCTGATGCCATTTGAATGCTGCACGACGAAAGCTCTCCAATATTAGAGCACGTTCTGCTTCAGCAAGATCACTATACTGCCAAGGGCAGAAAAAGGAAAAGCAGCTGGCAATCAGGCTAGAGATAGCATGCAACTTGTCCGCAGCAAACTAACAGGCTATTAAACATTAAGTAACTCACAGACAACCATGACATGAAGCAAGCTCAGGCATACAGTTCATAGTCATCAAGTGTAAGAAATCGAACCAAATCAAACACCTCATATAACAAAATTTTAACTTGTGTGATGGGACAGCCCTTACATTGGCTTGGCTGTAAAATACATCATAATGTCCATAAAACCTAGTAAATGATGTTATTCTACCACATTGGCCATTAAGGTCCGTTACTGAGACTCTCAACATACAAATACAGCTACATTTCACAGAAAATAACTTTCCGCACTCTAATTTGGCATTAAAAAATCCTTGTATTCTCTTAAATCCTCAGAAAAGTATAAGAAAATAGAATTAAGAAGAGCATATTTCCCCATAAAGGTTTCAGAATATGGGAAAACTTGTGAAATTGTAATTCTGAGATTCCCAGAAAGTAGGGAGAACACAATTAGGAGAAGAAGTGAAAGAGCACCAGCGATGAGAGAGAAATGTGAGGGCGGGCTGAGACGGCGGCGCAGACGGCGTCGAGCTCATCCCGCGAACTGCAGCAAACCACAATTGGAAGTCCCGATCGTCGCCCAACTACTCCTAGCAGATCCACTAATGTTTCCTGTAAAAATTTAATCAAAGAGAAGAAGATGAGTGAAATTAGGGTTTTGTGTAGAGAGAGAGAGAGAGAGAGAGAGAGAGAGAGAGATGACCATTTTGAAGTCGAGACGATCGACGGCGAGGTAGAAATGGCGAGGTTGACCGCACGAATGAGAAGGCGATTGAGAGAGAGAGGAGACTGAGGGGGTTTCTACGCTGTGACTCTCTATCGCCATTTTTGAGTTCCAAGCCAGCTCTGAGTTCCCAGCTTCAATTTCTTTTGGGAAAAAACTAACACTGAATAAGAGTGTCCCGGGATCAAGACCGTATTTCAAAACAAAATCCGAAAAAAAAAGGTGCAAATTTAAACTTTGGGGGTGTTTGGTAGTAACAGCTTTTTGAGAAAAAATAGCTGTTTGAGAGGATTTTGGCTGTTTTGACCAAGTCAAACAGCTAAAGGGTGTTTGGTAAAGAGCTGTTTGCAATAGCTGTTTGGCTCCAAAAAGCTCTTTTTGAAAAAGCTATTCCCATTAGCCTTTTGAGAAGAGCTTTTTGTAGAAATGACCTAATTATTCATAAGTTTGAAAAAATTACATACATCTCATTAAAAACTAATTCATAAATAAGGGCATAAATGAATTTTACCAACATATTTTTTAGAAACAGCTAATTTTTACCAAACACTTTTTCTAAAAACAACTAATTCAAACAGCTAACATAAACAGCTAATTCAAACAGCTAACAGCTAACAGCTAATACAAACAGCTAACAGCTAATAGCTGTTTACCAAACAGGGCCTTTGTAAAACAGAGGCACTTAAGAGCAAATACACTGGTGAGTCGATTTTTTGATTCACCGATAAGGTCTATTACTATCATATTAATCATCTCTTTAACTTTTTGCTTTATAAATCTCATCATCTTCAATAGTTGGCTCACCACCTCGGCACACCAAATAAAATAATACTCATTGACCCACATCCCAACACACAATTACTTTTTTAAAACCAAAAAAAGAAAACAAAAAATCAATCAAACTTTAAAAAAAAAAGGGAAAGAAAAGAAAAAGGGAGAGGGAAGGCTCGCGGCCCGCAACCACTTGCCGAGCCCCCACCCCAAGCTTGTTAGTGCAATTGAGCAAGCTGAGATTTTGCTCCTCCGCCCCTTTTTCTGGCCCGCGAGCAGGCCATTGCTTTTGCTCTAAGGGCATTCCCAGCCCATTACCCGCAACCCCCCCTCGCAGTAAGTGCCACGCGTGCCCCTTCCCGCTAGTCTCCACAGCTAGCCGAGCCTCCACGCGGTCTCTCTCCTCTGTTTTTTTATTATTTTTTTCTCTTTTTTTTTGAGGTTATAAATAATTTTTATATGATTAAAAAATAGGTTGTGTGTTATGAAGTGGGCCCATGGTAAATTTTTTTATTAGGTTATTCAAATTGAAATTCCATGGGTTTGATAAGTGATGGAATGCAAGTTCTAAAAATATAGAATTTTTGCTGATGTGGCAGACCAAAGTTCTAAAAATTGGAACTCTGACTGGGAATGCCCTAATAATATCTACTCGTGTCGTGTATGCTCTCTTCAAAATATATCCGTCCTCATCAGGCTAGCAATTTTTTAGGTTTAAATTATGTGAGCCAAGTATTCTGTAGTTATGTCTTTAGATTTCTTTTTCATGCATTTATAAATGTAGTGAGTTTTGAAATTGAAGTGCTTACTTCGAAATATAGAACTCTTACATGAAGGGCTTTGTTGGAATCACTGGCGGATCCACACTATGCTTAGGGGTGTTCATGGACACCTCTAAGCCAAAACCAACAAAAAATCTATTTTAAAATAAGTTAATTTGGTAACGATATTGGTTTATGGATACCCCTAAAAAAAATAAAATAGTAGTAACGATATTAATTTATGGACACCCCTATCTTAAATGTCTGGATCCGCCACTTGTTAGAATGTCGATAATGGATATTCTATTAAGGGTTTGTTCTTTTCGTATGTCAATTTCAAAATACCAACTTTAACCTACTTCAACTCACTTCAACCTACTTCAACCCACTTCCACTATTTTAACAAAGTTCAATTTATCACATAAAAAAATTTAACCCAATTCAACCTACTTCAACTTGCCTCAGCTTATTTCAACAAACGTCACCCTTTTACCCACTCTAATTTACCCATAAAAAGAACATGCCTAAGTTTATGGTATGATAATTGTATGGGAAGGAAAGCATCACATTGATGGTTTTTCTCAATGAACAAGATATTCCAAAAGTAAGCTATTTCGTCACTCCTAAGTCATGACAAGGAGTGGAATTTTTCTTTGCTGAGTTTTCTTTTGCCCCATTCATATTCCATCTCAAGATATTGAAGACTTTTCTTGTTGGGATTTGTCGTGAAATGGGCCATTCACTACTAAATCGCCACCATAGAAAGCGTATGATATTTCCTTTGATGTCCAAAAACGTTGGGAATGATTTGGAAATTGGACATCATGCTTAAACTTGTAGGTTTTCTTTGCCATCTTTGTCACAATGCACTAGCCGCCCATGCTAATTCAGTTAAAACAGAGCTGAATTCATATCTAGTCTATCCAATTTGTCATTCTGAATAAGAGTACGGCCTGCTTCCCTTTGTTTTTTTGTCTTTTCCTACTTTTGCCACTTTTTTTTGACTTTCTTTTTGTTTCCTTTCTTTTTTGGAGAAGAAGAAGACGAGAAGACTAGCAGAGATGGGGATGGAGATGGGGTTTGACAGGGATGAGAGAGAAAGATAACATTAATTTTATATTGTCATCACTATTTTAATAATTTTTTTAAAAAAAATGGTCATAGGGAAGGGGAGAGAGATGAGTGGGTATGTTTTTTAATGACATTAATTAAATTATTATTATTATTATTATATTAATGTTTTTTGTAATTTTGTCATTATAAATTAATTATCCAATATTTACAAAATCCATAAATTATTTTTTATAACTTATTCATACCAATAATACAAAGAATAAAACTAATTAAATATGTTTATTGGTGGATTTATAAGTATTAATTTATTCAGTGAGCCAAAGTGGTGAGCATTTCATCAGAAAAAATGAGAATTTTGAGTCAAAAAGTTGGAGAGATGAATGATGTGACAGTAGTAGGTCCCCATTGGTGTGCACAAAATTGGGCTCACCATTGGGAGTGCTCTAAGAGTCACCCAATGTTTCATAATTAAGGGTACTTAGGATTTAACATATCAACATAAGTGAATTGAGTTAAATATTTTTCAAATTGGAATTATGTCAACCTTTGCCCTTATGAATTTCTCTAGAGCTCATACTATTTTTATCTGATTGACGACATTTTTTTCTCTTCTAAGCAGCATATGGCAGAGTCGTAATATAAATTGTTCAAAAATGAAATGTATGATTCTATAGGAGCAATTATTTGTACTAAAAAAATTGGGTTGAATGGAAGGTCAGGAAAATATTCAATTTGCATGCGACTTTTTCACTTCATCATCATTGTCTCATAGGTTCCAAACCTACATATCTCGTCACTTGGGCTAAACCATTGGGAAGATGCATCATAATAAACTTTGATGGATTCATATCTCCTTCTTAAGTAGTAGGAGGGTTCATTATCAAAAGACAAAAGTTGGGAAGAACGATTTATTTAAGCCGAAACTTCTAATCTTTGAATAGCCTAAGTTCTACTGGTAGAAGCAATAACAACGTAAAGTGGTGTGCATGCTGCAATTCAAACAAGATTTTATTCAATTGTTTCTGAACGTGATAATCAAGTATTTATTGAGGCCTTGAAGGGCCTTGAAGGGAGAAATTCAAATTCCTCGGCAGATTAGTCAAACTCTTGTTGAAGATACCAAAAATATACATCTACTCCTTCATTCGAGTTTACATCCAACATAGTTTCAAATGAGGAATTTGAACATAATGGTTGGCTAAGTTTGGATTTTCCATTTCTTCTTCTATTTTATGGTTCTCCATTCCTTTTTCTCTCTTGTTTTTTAAATTCTCATTGAGAATATGGGTTAAAAAAACTTGAGTGAAGAGTTGCCTAGTCATTGTATTACTTGCCATATTTTTTTTAAAATGTAGTCAACTTATTAAGGGACTTGAATGACCCCCTTTTTTACACTGGGGCTAGCCGCTTTCCAATGCAATCAATCGCTTCACTGAAGAAAAGAAGATGAGGAGGTGTCAAGTAAACTAAACCATGCTAACATTGGTACAACGTACACACAAATTTTTTCACTGAAGGTATCTTGACTATGTTCTTAGTTCAAAGGAAACTTTTGCACATTATTTCAAGCTCATTCCAACTATCATTAACTCTATTTAAAATTTTCAAGTTTCTTCTAATTATTTTTGATGTCCTCAGTCTCCTTTTAATTACTTTCCAACTCCTTCAAGCTCTGAAAAACTACTTTCAAGGCCTTCTGACTTCTTATTTCTTCCAACTTCCTCTAACTTCTTGTAGAGTCCTTCTATATCTTTTATACCCTTTGAATTCAAAAAAAACATGTCGAATGGTGAGATCTCATTTGACAAGTAGATGAGAAATCAACTATTCACTCATCTATCACCACCAACCTTTTGGCTATGAATTTAGAATAAACTACTTGTCACCAATTTGTTTTTAGAATCACATAAGTCATGCCCCTTGACTCCCCCCCCCCCCTCCTCCATTTTAATTTCAACAAACACATGATAATAAAAGCGGTTGGTATTGATAATCAAGTGAGAATATGAGGAAAGTAAAAACGGTTATGTCTCTTAGATCAAGTCGAGATATTGATAATCAAGTGATAAATTCTAAAGAAACCTATAGATACCTTCACACTTTCTTTCAAAATTCATCTTCTTCCCCTTCTTCGTCTTCTTGAGAAACCGATTCATTTGGTACGTCAGATGATACTACTGATAGTGTCCTAGTAATTCTCCTAATGATACCCCTTCTAACGCATCTTGTGATCAAGAAATTCTTGCGAAATAAACAAAAACATATTAAAATTCTAATTCACTGATTTGTTTTGAGTAAATATTAGATAACAAAAGGTTATAAAATGTATCATCTTTGGATTGAACGAGTACATAAGTATTTGCCTCATTTCTTATAGACTCAAAAGGAAATGCCAAAGCCATGTTGATAAAGTAAGAGAGATTTTCTCTGAGGTCAACATCAACATTTCATTGCTTGATGTTATTCAGCAGATGTCCTCTTATGCTAGATTTTTGAAGGACTTGTGTACTACCAAGAAAGTCACTAATGTTCCTAAGAAGACTTTTTGAGCCCCTAAGAGCACTGGCAATGGTTGACACGCGAGGCATTGGTGGGGCCCACGCGTCTTTCTCATGCCAAATTTGCTCTGGCAGCAACGTGAAAATGCGTGTGACACGCAGGGCAGCACGCTTGTGCGTGTCTCCCCGTGTGTCACTGTTTATATTTTAAAAATATATATATTTTTTAAGTAATATATAATTTTTATATGATTAAAAAAATAGGTTGTGTGTTATAAAGTGGGTCCATGACAAATATTTTTATTGGATGATTAAAATTGAGTTCCATTTATTGGAGAAGCGATGGAATGCAAGTTCCAAAATTGTTAAACTTTTATTAACGTGACAGGCTAGAGTTCCAAAAATTGAAATTCTACTGAGAATGCTCTAATACTAGTTCTATTATTTCTCATATGATTCCAATAAGGTACAAAGGTCCCGATTGTCTTATTATTTCCATAGTCATAGGGGGATCAACTCATTTATAGAGTATTGCTTGACTAAGCTAGTGTCAATTTGTTATCATTTACTAAGTATGAGAGATTAGAGTTAGATGAACCGAAACATACCAAGATTGTCATTCAACTAGATCAATTAATTGAGGACAGAAATGCAATATAACAGTGATAAAGGCTGAGATCAGTTGATGAATCTAATCAATCAATCAATCGAAGTCAGAAAGAAATTTCAGGATGAGATTCAAATCCTAGGTCTGACACCATGATAAGTGGTGAACTATGATCAGCCACTGTGAGCTGAAGCAGAAGAGAGACGCTAGAGAGAGATAAAGGAAAGATCAATATTCTGGGGATCAAAAATCCCCCTCCCCCAGTAGAATGCTGAAGACCTTTATTTATACCGTGGGCCTTTAAAGCAGTAGCAGCGTGAGAAACGCGTGAGAGAAGAAGGGCCCGCATGTTTCTATGTATGGCCGTGTTTGTTTGGCGGCCAGTGTGAATTGTGTGGGAAACGGGGGTTGAACATATTGCGATTCTTCCCGCGGGACTCTCATTTTTGTTATGTTGTGATTTTTAATTTGTTTTTCTTTTTTTAAAATAAAAAAATCTTATTTAGGTAATTAAAAAAAATAGTTGTGTGCTATAAGGTGGGTCAAAAATAAAATATTTAATTCATTTGTCTTGAAAGAAGTTTCATTAGTTGGAAAAATGAAGAAATACAAATTTTAAAATTATGAAACTTTTACTGATGTGACAGGTCAGAGTTTCAAAATCTAGAACTTTCATTGTAAATGCTCCTAGTAACAACCCAATGTCCAGCTCAGCAAAACATCCCATAACGAACTCAACAAACTACAAAATAAAGAGAAATAGAAAAATAGCATCAGATTAGATATTCTGCTTCACTGCAAGTGTGTGCGTCGCAACATATACAGAACAATTATATTTTCAACTGTACGATTTTCAAAGAGCATCAGAAAAATAGCATCAGATAAGATTTTCAAATTTGTGTGCTTAAGCGGCACTTTACTCTGTTTGCAGCAGAGTAGGAAGAGTGGGGAGTGGGGGGGGGGGGGCCCCCCCCCCCCCCCCCCCCAAAAAAAAGATAGAAAAACAAAAACTTGCTTCTGAATGGTTTTGAGGCCCCAACCTCCTTATCCAACGAAAAATCAAAACTTTGGTGGCGCCAATTTCATATATTCCCACCAAATCTACCAAGATGATCTTGATGAGTCATCATATTGACCCAATCCTCCAACTCCTTGTCATCCACTATCTCCACAAACTCTTCCTCATCGGCAACATTCGCGTCCTCCGGAACGTCCCGGCGGGACAGCGTCGTTTCTGGCTGACTGTTGTCATTCTGGGCGGTTGGGTCTACGTCGGCATTAGAGAGGTAGTCGGAGAGGGGAAAGTTGAGCTTGGCACGGGGCCCGCGGAAGCCGAAGGCGGCACGGTCGTATGCCCGGGCGGCGTCCTCCGCGGTGTCAAAAGTGCCGAGCCACACGCGGTGGGCGCGGTGTGGGTCTCGGATCTCCGCCGCCCACTTCCCCCACGGCCGCTGCCGCACTCCCCTGTACTTGTTCTTCTTGTACTTCCTCCTCGGTCTCATCGTGCTGCTTGTTGATTGACACGTGGATGATGACGTGGAGGCGGAGGATTGGAGGGCCTCCTGAACAATCTGCGAGCCGCTGCTGTCGTCGTGGTGGTGGTGGGAAGAGGAAGACGGCACGTGAGAGTGAGGTGGTGAGTTATGAGAGATCACGTGTTTAAGGGCGTTCACCATGACGTCGAGCTCTTGCTCCCGCGTTAACTGACAATACCTGCCAACAGTATGTTCGGGCTCCATGGTTGTCGGAGCAGTTGGTCTGTCTTTCTGAAACGTTTCGTAGGAACTAATTAAGGTTTTACAAGTGAGGATTGCATGGAGCGTGTATGTTATTGGAACTGAGTTGACTACGGTTATATATGCACTGGTTTACGAAAGAGTTTGGATTAAAAGAAAAGGGTTGGGAGAACGGTCAAGTAGTCAACACAGTTCACACACGGACAGTTGTTTGGCGCAAAAACAAGTGCAAACAAAAAGACAGAATACCGAATTGAAAACGTGATTAAAACAGTCCAATAAAAAATACAGCCGCGTGAACAGTGGTACAACACGTGCAGATTTCCCCAGGTGAATTGGTCAGCAGCATCATAGACACAGGTGGGCCTTTCGGTTTAGCGGCTACATGTGATAGGCTTGGCGGCCCATTAAGGCCCACCTTAGCTTTGCGGCCGCAATCCTGGTCGGCTCGAGTGTCATCCACCCACATATTACGAGCTCTCCATGTTCTACTCTCTTCACTTATGGACTGTTTAGTTAGCCCCCTTGTTTGAATTTTTCAATCCTAGTATGCTTAATGTCAATTTATAATTTTTTCAATCAAAATTATGTTCTTGAGTAATCGCTCAAACCTTTAGATATAAAATCTTTGATATTTTATCTTGTACCTTTGAAATTTTTTACCCAGTATTTAAAAAAAAAAAAACATTTTAGATATGAATTTGAGTATATCTCTACTTTCGTACAGTTTATATAAACTCATACATTTGGAATTAAACTTCCTTGTTCCGAAGGCTTAACCAAATAAGCAACATTAGGAATCAAAAATCATTTCCATGCTTCTTGATTTCATTCCTAATTTCATTCCATTTGAAGTTTTGCACCCAAAAGACCTCTTCTCATATGCAAAATGTTTCAATTTGTCTATCTATGTATCAATTGGTTGGACTCGATTATAAATGGATGATAAAAAGAAAAGAATATACTTATTAAAATTATGTTTCTTTTTCAGAAAGGAGGAAAATTATTGTACTTTAAGAAATTGATAAAAACAAGATTATACTTGGAATAATGATGAGATTAATGGATGGGGCCAATCTAGTTCGCGGAATTTCTCATATATTGATGGCACACAATATATATCAAAGTCATAATTAAAACTACCACATGTCGGTTTTGATCGTCGTCCCTTAATATGATCTGTTTCTCTTGTGGGTAATGACATCTGTAACGCCCCAAAATTTTTGTTACTTATTTTAAATTATGTGCAATATGTAAATTATGTGCATATTGTACGCATTTTATTTTAGACATATGTGTGTGTTCTATGTTACTATTATTGTTATATTTTGATGAGTAATTAGAAATTATGTCTCACTTAGTGGTGTTTGAAAAAAAAAATCAAAGAAAAGATATGAAAGGAAGAGTCAAAATAGGGGGCTTGACCCAAGAAGAAAAAAAAGAAGAGAAGGGGGATTTTTTTTTTTCAAACTTACATGATATTCATCAAAGGGGAGGGGGGTTTCTCTTGCTTTCTCAACCCCAAACACACACACACACACACACAAGCATAGAGAAGAAGAAGAAGAAGAAGAAGAAGAAGAAGAAGAAGAAGAAGAAGAAGTTTGGGGTTTTGATTTTGATTTCAATTCAAGGTGAGTAATATTTATTCTTCTCTAACCCTAAAATTGATTAGGGGAAGATTGATTTGAAGATTTATGTTTGACTTTGATAAATCAATTGAGAATTGAAGCTATGGATTTGATGTTTTAAAATTTAGTAGATTAAAATCCTAAATTGATTTGTTAGAAACTCACAACCAAAATTTTCATAGTGATTTGTAATTTTTGGGTTATGTGAATATTGTGAATTGATGGTTATGTTATGAATTCATCCAAATACATGCTAAACTAAGGATTTTGATTGATTACTTATATTGGATGAACAAGAAGTTAGAAAAATAGAGGTTGAATTTTCGGATTTTGCACACAACCTAACATTGTTTGATTTTTTGTGAATTATTGGCTCACGAAAATTCCTGGAAATTTTAATGTACGCGAAAAATAATATTGGGAAATTTTATATAAATTTTAGTGAATTTTTGATATGTGATTTGGAAGTTATGAATTTTTGATTGAATCTGCTCGGTAAAATTTATACTGAAATTTGGTTAGTGTTTTGATTATTGTGAGCTATTGGGTTGGAGAAAAATTATAAAATTTTTACTGTAGAACAGTAATATTATTTTTTAGTTTATTGTGATTTTTCATAAATTATGGATATGTACCTTGTGAGTTATGAATTTTTGATGTAACTGTCCTGTTTTAGTGTCCAAAGTTCGGTTGCTGTTTGAATTTTCTGGTAACTATTGGCTTGGTATAAAATTGTGCAAATTTTAACACAGGTTCTCTATTATTTTTTTAAATTTTCTGGAAAGTTTTATGAACTTTGGAGATCTAATTCATGAGTTGTGGATTTTTTGTTGAAATTGTGTTGTTTTAAAGCATAATTCTTGGTACTGTTTCGATTATTATGGAGGACTGGCTCAGCATAAAATTATGAAAATATTATAGTGAATGCATGATATTATTTTGTAATTGTAAACCAACTTTTGCTCATGTTGGATGTGTATCATTTGAGTTACAAATTTTTGAGTGAAACGTTATTTTAGTGTAATTATGGGTTATTCGTACGCATAAATTAAATAATCATCATGTTTGCGATGATTTCATGCATTATAACAGTAAAATGTGGTTATGATTTATTAGAAACTTGGGAAAAGTATTTTGAGTGGAATTATGCTTTGTTTTGATCATGTTTTTGTTAAAATTGTAGAATTAAATTTCTTTGGAAAAAAAATGTGATTATATGATTTCATTAAGTTACGTTTTTGGGGAAAGAGATTCATATCTTGTCTGAGACTATTACAGAGCATTCTAGAGCTATGACCATAGAAGTAGTTGTCTTTGTGTTTGGAATAGTGCGAGTCGTTGGTTGGTACCTTGAGTGCCACTGTCCGATCCGCCAATTGACTCTTCAGTTTGTCTTATGTATGAGCTGTATGGGTCCCTGGTACTCCAGGATGTGAATGTGACTTATCAGTTTATGATTTGAGGACCTCTATGTACTTTAGAATGTTGGGTGCCTGGTTGGTACCACATGAATGAGTCGTAGCTGGCCCACCAGGATGTGTTTGTCACCCCTGTGTTGTAATAGTTCTTTGTGTGAGTCATGAGTTGATTTCCCCTAAACTAACAAGGCTTGTATTCAGTCAAGAATATGTGATATGTTATGGACTTTGGATACGTTATGAAATTAGTTTTGGTATTGGATTTGAACTTTGGAGATGTTATGGAGTTAGTTTGGCTTTGATTTGGATTTTGGATATGATATGAAATTAGATTTGGTATGGATTTGGATTTGAAGAATCATTCAGGATATTTATGAAATTGTGATTGATTTAAACCGTATGTGTGATCGATGAATACGTTTAAAGAAATATATTATGCGTTTAAAGCACATATGTGGACTTTTGAATGGATTATACTTTATGTATTCGTTAAGTATGGTTACGGGCGGGCTATTAGCATGATTTAGCAGACTGTGCTTTATTTTGGACTTTAATAAGGATTAAGAGCCCAAAGGACATGATTGGTAAGCGACAACCATGGTTAGTTTAGTGAATAGATTAACAACAAAGTTTGTTCAGGAACTTAAGTGAAAACGAGAGTCCTTGAAACGTATCTGGTATGGGACATGTACGACTAAGTTAGTCTAATTGCCTACCTCATAAAAAATATGTGTGTGTTTGTGAAATTCGAGAACATGTTGGATATGAAAGATAATGTAACGGCCCGAACCTAATCTTCTTTCTAATTACATTGAAGTATCTTAATTACAAAATTAATCAAGTTAGGCCGGCCTTTTCAATTCATTAAAAATTTTAATTCAGTAACTATAGCCGAAAATACAATTCCATGGTGTGTGTGTGTGTGTGTATGTGTGTGTGTGTGTGTATCAATATATGTAATACGGGGGAAAAGGATGAAAAAAAAAAAATAATTTTTTTACGAGGCCGAAGCCCCTTTTGTTTTCGGAAAAAAAAGAAAGAAACAGGAGGAGGAAGGATCGGGGAAGCAGAGGGGGGGTTCGTCGACCTCTGCTCCGTCGACCCCCCAGCCAGGGCAGAGAGAGAGAGCGGTGGGGCTGTGGAGGCCACCGGCCGACGAGGCCTGGCCATCCCACGCCCCAACCGGCCCTCGTCTGAGCGAGCCACAGAGAGAGAGAGAGTGTGGGTCAACGACAGCAAGGGGGCGAGGGCGGTACCGGCCGTACCGGCCCACGACGGCGCCACCAGGGCCGTCGGCGACGAGCAAAAACCGCGGAGGAGGAGGAGGCGCCAACGAGTTCAGTGGGGGGGTGGCCAACCGGCTACCCGAGCCCGCACCAAGACGACCCAAATCGAATCCTAAAACGGGTCCCTTAGCTTGGATTCGAGGTGGGTTTCCTCATCCTCCTATTTATGGTTAAATTGTTAATTTCGATAAAGCTTATTGGTTGTTGATTATAGTTCGTTCAGGTTGAATTCAATGGTTGTTGATTATAGTTCGTTCAGGTTGAATTCAATGGTTATTGATTATAGTTTGTTCGGGTTGAATTCAATGGTTGTTGATTATAGTTCATTCAGGTTGAATTCAATGGTTATTGATTATAGTTCGTTCAGGTTGAATTCAATAGTTATTGATTATAGTTCGTTCAGGTTGAACTCAAATCAATCATCAGTGATATGAGGAAATTGTAGCGTAGATTGAACGATACCATATATATATATATATATATATATATATATATATATATATATATATATGTTAGTCGTACTGAACTAAAGTTTATCGTTTATATACATATAGTTTATTGATTATATGTCATTTGGCAATTATATGAAATTTATTGAATATGTCAAGTTTATTGATTATATACAGTTACCGATTATATGAAATTTATACATAAGTTTATCGAATTTATACATGGATAAATTATCGATGCAAAGAAATTTACTGATTATATGAGGACTTCGGTTTATAAAGTTCATTGAATATATATACAATGGTCATCGTCGGTTTATAACGTTATCATTGAATCTATAACGTTCATCGACTATACATGCTCACTGTTTCTGTAAAGTTTATTGATTATATAACGCTCATTGATTAAGCATATTTATCGATTATATATAACGTTCATCGATTATACATGCTCACTGTTTCTATAAGATTTATTAATCATATAATGCTCATTGATTATGCATATTTATCGAATATATATATATACTGTTCATCGAATATATATACTTACTTAAAGTCTATTGATTATACAACGCTCATTGATTATACATGTTTATCGATTATATATAAAGTTTATCGAGTATACAATGTTTATTGTTTGTATAATGATTATCGATTTTATGAAATTCTAGATGACACATAGTTCTTGATTATATTAAGTCGATTGCCTTTACAAAAATCGCTAATGGTATATTAAGTCAATTGTAGTTCTAAATAAGCTATTGCCTTTATCAAACCGTATGTTTATCGACTTTGTACAGCGTATCGATTGTTTATCAATTGTATATTATAGTCAAGGTTCATAAATGCTTATTTACATGATTACTAAGTGTTCCTAATTGTTTTATCGGCCGCATGTTTCCATCGACAAGTCATTGGCAATGAAATAACCTTAGATCATCGGATTGACCAACCGAGTGAGTCAGGTGACCAGTAAATAGGTCGAGGGACAAGGGATCTTTAAAGGTTACTTGCAGTTTTAGCCTAATCAACCCAGTACCTCCCTAGAAGTCTACATGTAACTTCAACTTATATGTTTCAAAGCTCACTATTTGGCAGAGATTTCAAAGTTCAATATTACTTTTCTCTGTTAGAAGGCAGAAACAAAGCACAGTTTTTCATTTCTCTGCCAATAGGCAGGGAATTCAAAGCTCAGTATTTCATTTATCTGCTAGAAGGCAGAGACAAAACTCAGTTTTTCATTTCTCTGCCGGTAGGCAGGGAATTCAAAGCTCAGTTTCATTTCTCTGCTAGAAGGCAAAGACAAAGCTCAGTGTTTCATTTCTCTGGTAGAAGGTAGAGAGTAGAGACAAAGCACAGTATTTCATTTCTCTGCCAGTAGGCAGAGGATTCAAAGATCGGTATTTCATTTCTCTACTAGAAGGCAGAGACAAAGTTCAATATTTCATTTCTCTGCCAGTAAGGAGAGGATTCAAAGTTCAATGTTTCATAATTTTGCCAGTAGGCATAAGTTGAAGTTACATGTTTCATAGCCCTGTTAATATGCAGTAGAGTCAAGAGAAACATGGTCAAAAAGAGTCTCCCAAATCCTCTGACGGCTTATGAAACAATATACTTTAAATAAACAAGCATGTCAGGCGCAAAGTTCGTTTTGCTACATTAATAATAAATAGTTTACCAATCACATGACGTAGTTATCTCATTTTATGGTTATCGTTCTATGTTTTCTCACAGAAATCTATTCTTGCATATGACCAGCTACTGTGTAGTGTAGTAAAGATTGTATGGCATGGAACATGAGGGTTGTTTTAGTGGCATTGCTAACTTCATATAGCTTACTACCTGACGGCATCTTTAATTACATCTTAACGACTATGCACGATTTATATTATATGAACTAACACCAGATTCGCTACGCTAATGTATTAAGCATCACATATAAGGTTTTAGCAATGGAGGAGCCTTTTGTACAGAGAGTTCAATGAGAGAGTGTTCATGGGTTCAGCCCCATTGTGTTATTAAGTTTATGAGTTCATATGAGTGACTTATGGAAAGTTCATCGGGTATAGCTACACTTAAATTTAAGTTGTTGGTGCAAATGTTAATTTCTCTTGTATTGTGAGGGGGAGATATACTGTACGATAGGTGAGCCTTTCAAAAGTCGAGAAATTACGAACGACGGTCGTAAGTTATTATTGCATTGAAAATGATGTTTTAGGGGAGGGGGTTACCCACTATATGATTTTCCCTCATTCCATTTGTCATTGTTGCCCTCTAGGTTTCTGAAGTAAACCGAAAGCGAGTCGTTGCTACCCTAGAAGTAAAGTGATGTGTTTGTATGTGAATTGCAAAGTGTATTATAATGTAATGATTATAAATTAAGTCCTTGTGTGCTTGGTTTGTATATTATTAGAGTCGCTCTGTATGGCCGTAAGAGCCACCATCTAAGTTGTCAGGGCTGTACCCTTCGTTGTTCATTTGTTTAAACATTATACTGTATCGATTGTGGTGCTCCAGGTGGGTAGCCCATAGAGTTGTGAACTCCGGCGGGTGGCCATTGAATTAGTTTTACTGTTATTTCCAGTGCAGAGAATTAATTGTAAGGCTGTAAGCCTGAAAAAATGATCAATTTTTAGGGAAAACTCTGTCCGTTTTGTCCCAAGATTTAAGAAAAATGGTAACACTCACGGCTTTAGGGTTGGGGGTGTTACAGATAAGAGTTTATTTCGATTTCTGAAGCATAAACATGTTCTCTTATCGTCTTCTATATGCTATATGATATGTTTTGTCTATATGTCATAAGATGCGTGTACTGTATGATTATGTGTAATCGGTTAATGTGCAAAGTGCAATAACAGGGAAGGTAAGGGTTGTTCACTTGGCTTAGGGAGCTCATAACCTCACAATTTTTCAGGTTTTGGAAGCAAAAAGGTATCGCAGGAGTATTAAGAAAGCTTGCAAGCTGTGGAATAATTTTGAAGAACTTAGTTGGAAATGCAGACCCTATTATTTGTTTATGTTATGAGTTATGTTTATTAAATGTAAGCATGAATGTATCTTTGGGATTACATGTATAAGAACATTATGGAAACGATTTAAGTATGTATGCAATGCATGTTTTGGAATCACCCTACCCAAGCTTTAGTTTGACTTTGAGAAGAGCTTCCGCTACTATCGCCTATTAACAGATTAATTAAGATTAAGAAGTTTAAAGAGCCTTGTGGGTGTTTCTAGTGGGATATCCACGGTGGTGACGCGCCAACCCGCTTTCGGACAGGGCGTTACAACATCAGCACATCACTGAGTAAGTTAACTACAAGAAACTACACTGTGTTTCCCCCCTGTAGTCATATTGAAAAGTAGTACATATATGTAGCTGAATATTCCTTAGTTTGAGCCAAATTAATCACAACTTAACTTAATGCGAAACGGGAAGGATTGTCGAGTTGAACAAATGCACACTACTTAATCCATTCTTCATACATGAATACTACATTTTCAGCATTGTGGTGTACATCCACATATGATATATCGGCACTCGCTAATTAGGTACAAGCCAAGTGGTTCAGACTAATGTCCCGAGTATTTTAAAACTTGTGTCCAATTTTCTCAAATCCACACTACATTGTATCAGCCTTTATGCCTCATATGCGGGGGGTTATTGTCTTGATCATTATTGAAATCTCCTAGCACATCAGACATGAACATTAGAGATGTGAACTACAGAAAATGTGGGCATCAATCAATTCATGTTCAGATATGCTATTCAAAGGAGAATTCATCACTTGAATAGATTCAAATGACAGACAAAGGTCCTATTTGGCAAACATGTGTTAGCTATTAGTTGTTTGTATTAGCTGTTAGTTGTTAGTAGTTTGAGTTGGCTATTTGTATTAGCTGTTTGAATTAGCAGTTTGTTGAAAAATTATTCGGTAAAATTAGTTATTTCTGATAAAGTTGTGAGACAAAAAACTAATTATTCAAAAAGCGGTTCCAAGAAGCTTATGGAATTAACTTTTTGAAATCAGCTTTTTGGACTCAAAAAACTTTTCTAAAAAGTTATTTCATCAAACACCTAGATTAGCTGTTTTGCATGATCAAACAACTAATATTCGTCAAAAAAGCTCTTGAAAAAGTTGTTTGTCAAACACACGCAAAGTCAGCAAGTTATCTTCATCGAACTCAGATTTCAACATCCACTTATCCTTCAAAACTGTCCATCAGTAATTATATTGTACAAGCACAACTAGGACTTGTTAGAGTATAAAACTTTTACTAATAGTTAAGACAGTTTACAATTAGTCGAATGTCCTTCATTTCCTTCAAGAATCTTCCTCTTACGGAAGAGATGGCGACCGTCTAGTTCTTCCGTCATTTTCTTCCTCTGCATAATGTACTGCCACTTCCAGATTGATTTACTTTCACAGCCAACAGATTTTGGATTACTGGGACAGCCCACATCAAGACCAACTGGATGGAACGTCTGTCGATCAAAAGGTAGCGATCAATTTTAAGAGAAACTGTACCTTCAGCTCGGTAAATGCGGTGCAGGCCCATTAATTAACAATCGGATTGCAACTTGGATTTAAATTAAAACCGGCCTAGCTTGTGTACCGCCAACCTGTGTATGATCAGCACCAAGCTTGCGCAGATGACCAATGCTAGACGACAAATTGTGCTAAACGATGTTGAATTGTATTGAATGGTGTTAAATTATGCTTAAAGTTGTTGAATATTGATGATAAGTACTTATGATAAGTCCAAAAGAACATACCTCATCGTACATCTAGCTAGAAAATGTTAATAAGTACACTAACGAAGATAATCAAGAAAGACTGATCTGAAGGAATTCGAATTAGTAATATATTCTTAATCTATGAAATGTGTAATCATACAATGAAAGCAACAAAGCTTTCATAGAGATCACGTCTAAAAATCATAAGGACATTTTGCTTAAACGCCCTTGAAAAATGTTTTGAGTCCATTACAATATTGCTTAATACAAGCATTAAAATTTGGGTATACCAAACAATGCCAATTAAGCTCAATCAGCAATAATAATCAAATAATTGAAAAAGAAATTCTTTATCTCCAATGAGACCCATTTTTGATTCGATTCCACCACGACCTCACTTCTCCTCAAAAGAGTTTGACTAAAGGAGCCCATTTTGAGATCATCAATGATGCCTTAATCGATCAAATCTATATAAACTTATACATCAAAACTAATTAGAAAGCACGGACTTAACTGGGCTCGGCTAGTTTAATCAACGGTGATATCGTCATTGTCATTTTTCCAAGTCTTGCAAATTTCAGTAACAAGGTCAGTTGATTGATTGGAAGGTACTTTCCAGAATTTTGCTGGGAGTCCACCTTGAGGTACTGGGAATGGGTCATACTGCACCCCATCTTGAGACCCCACCACTTCCCATCTGCAAAAACACAAATTCAATTACAGCCTACCAATGTGTTTATATGTACGTGAAAAACATTAATTGTATGTCACCTTTCATATTTCCTCTTATAGTACCAAAATGCATGTTTTTAAAATTTCATGATTGGTCAGTATTTTTAATTTCTTTTACTGTCTGCCCCACAAATGGATATATCATGAAAGAAGGATGAAAGTGAAGCCATAGTGTGCATACACCACAGAACGAGGACTCCATAAATATTCCTAACTGTCCA
>JACYFF010031956.1:105404556-105428227 GCA_017589665.1 Selenicereus undatus | reverse complement strand
CATCATTTATGCCACGTGGCACGTTTTAATTGGTCACAATACATTTCCGTTAAATATTTAATTTAATGAAATATCGTAACTAATTTAATACGTGGCGTGCTATAATTGGCCACAATAAAAGTGTTTATTTCTTCCACGTGGCGGCTCTTGATTGGTCCGTAAAAATTTACGGTCTACAACTGCTAATCAATAGCTCAAAGCCTCAAACAACTCTTCTATAACCCCATAAGTGCCGCTGACTACTACTCGTATATGTGTATTTTTAATGCTAAACTACTCTGTTCCCTTGTTAACTTCTCCATTCTATTCTCATTTCTGCTAATCGTTAACAGTAGGCCTTGTTCCAATTTATTTTTTAAGAATAATTTTAGTTTAGCTTATTTCAACTTAGGAAAAAATAATTTTATTTTAGTTCAATTCAACACAAAATAAGTTCAAAATTTGTTGGGAATATCACACATGAGTAATGAAGTCTCACATCGGGAGTTTGAAAAGAAGGGTCATGATATATAAGTCAAGTGAGTTACTCCTCCTATTACCAATTGGTTTTAGGATGGAACCTCATTTGAGCTTGTTGTCATGGACCTTGGTTGAAGTGGACTCCCTCCTTGGATCTCCCCAACAAAATTTAACATAAATAATAAGTTTAATTCATATCAACTTTAGCTGTGTTCGGCAATAGTGTTTTGGGTAGCGTTTAGCGTTTTGATCATGTCAATATACTAATTAGCTAATTTTTAGTGTTTGGTTGACTAGCATTTCAAGTAGCGTTTAATGTTTTAAGCAGTCTTGTTGAAAAGCGAATAGTATTAACGTTTGACATTTAAAAGTAGCGTTTCATATTTTTTAGCTAAAAAATATCCTTTAAAAATTTTATCTTTGGAAATTATGTATGTCCTTTTATGTTCATTTACATTAATCACCTAGCATAACAGCTAAATTTACCAAACACATTAGTTTCAACCGCTAATCTAAACAGCTATCCGCTAACAGTTAAATTAGAAGCGTTATCCGTTATCTAAACAGTTATTCGCTACCTGAACTGTTATCCGCTATCCGCTACCTAAATAACTAATTTTGCCGAACAAAGCCTTAGATGAGTTCGACAAAATTTGGTTAAAAATAACAAAGCTTAATCATTTATTCATTTCCAACTGTCTCTAATTACTAACTGTTAATTTTAACCGCTGAAGCGAACCGGCCATGAATATTAAACCTTAATAATATCATAATATCATATGATCAACGTTATATCTCTTACAATAAAGTGTTAGGGGTACAACAATTTGAAGGTGCCACGCCGTCTCTTTCTTTGGATTTTGGAGGATGTAATCGATGGCCAGTTTTTAAAAATGAGGCTGGCTAATCGGAAGTGGTAAAGTGTATGGACGCACTTTAATAGGAAAGGGCGGTCCAGGCAGTTTTATTTTGTAACTGAATTCGGCGGGCAAAGGGCATCAACTATAAATTTATCATCATTTATGCATATTCTTTGGAGCCTTTTTGCAAAACCGCCTTTTCAGGCCCACACTGACGCCTTACATTTTGGCTTGTTGGCCATTGCCCATTGCCCCTTGCCTGCCCTTCCCTTTCCACGCGTTTTATTTTTAATCAGTTCAATCAGCAAAAGCATTGACCACTGTTATCGAAAATAAAGATGCAAATTCTTTTTGCTAAGGTGGGCAATGAATTGCTTGGGTTGAATTAGCATCGGTTTGTTCATGAAGTGAGTGGGGTCAGATTATAGCCGGTATGTTGACAATTTGGATCGGGTCGAGTCAGCCCATGACGATCCGCTTTTGGTTTGTATTAAAATTGAACAAATTTGCACAAAAAAAAAACTAATTGCAGCATATAAATTAGCGTGAAAAGAAAGTTGAAAAAGTAACAAACCACTAAATGGGTAGTTAATGGGCCTACTCGATCTAACCCCTTAATATACTTTAATGGGTCGACCCATTATTCACCCAACTATTTATTGACCATTTTTTAAACGAGCCGACCCACTTGATCCAATAGGTATCTGACGCATTGCTCACTTCTACTACTTACATTAAACATTTAAAACTTCATCTACAATTGAATGCCGGGATAGAGCCAATTTAAATAGATGTTACTGGTCTAATCTAGTCGACATAATAACTAGAGGTTTGTAGAGTGTTTTCAAAAATCTATTGAAACTAACTTTTGCGGAAAAAAACTCTTCCTAGTCATTGACTTGACATTTCCAAATTTCTCCATTTTATTTCCTATAAACATTCACTATTCGTAATCTTTTGTGTCATTTTATATAAATGAACCACTTAAATATACCACATTTATCGTAAATTATTAGTTAGTGACTTAGTGACAATTTACTACTGATAAAACAACTAACAGTTAACAAAACCACTAATAATTAATAAAACATCTAATTTTGCCGACACAAATCATACGTTAGCTGTTCCGAATTTTGCCCATATTGACCATTGTGTCTTCTTTGTGTTCAAATGACACGTATAAAGGTTCATGTAACATTATATGAATTAAAGCATTTATCTTAATTAATGAAAGCGCGCACATTCATTGATCTTTGCCTCTGCAAGCTTACGCTATACGCTCAAGTAAGCTAAAGCATCGAGTGGACGGGAGGCGGCCACGACCTTTTTCAATTTTTCACGTATAAGTTATTTTTCAGTCGTATAATACTGCATATAGATTGATTAAATTGATGAATTGATTTCCATATTACATTCCCCACATTATGCGTGCTTTTGATGAAAATACTAAGGCTGTCAAACAAGTCAGGTCATATCGAATTTGTGTTCGTATCGAACTTAAACGGGTTGAAAAATTCTCGACTTGAACCTAACCCGTTTATTAAACGGGTTGAAAATCTTGACCTGTACCGGTTTATTTTTTAAATGGATTGACCTGAAATTTACCCATTAACTCGTTTAATATAAACGGGTCAGGTTCAGGTTATCCGATTATCTATTTATCCGCTTCATATTTTGACTAAAATATGATTATCGAGAATTATAAATTAATTTTTTGATTTAATATAGCATCATAATGCAATCATTGTATATGATTCACAAGAATCATAATCACAAAACAAATATCAACTTTATTAAACCCCATATTTTCACAATTCCCCCTAAAAAGAAGATGGTAATCGAACAAACTAATCAACTTATTTAATCCATTTAATTAAACGGGTTAAATAAGTATTTTTTCGTGTCAAAATTCTCAACATGAATCTAACCTATTCAATAAAACGGGTTAAACGCGTCAACCTATTTAATTAAACGGGTTGAAAATCTTTACCCAAACCTACTTAATTTCGTATTCGGTTCGGATTGGTAATCATATCGGATTAGCTTTTGACAACCATAGAAAATACTTTGAAAAATATTTTCTTGCGACCCTTTTTCTATTGTCTCATGTCACTAAAAGATGCTATCAAAGTCATGTGACAAGTACACAAATACCAAATCACGTTGTTTTCCTTTTTTTTTGGGGTGCATGTATTTGAATGCCAAATCACATTGTTAGAAACCGTTATGAATTTCGGAAAGGAATAAAATGGAAAGTAGGATATGGAACACGTATTAATTTCTGGCTTTATAGTTGGTGTGCAAATGAAAGTCTAGCTACAATGCTTGACATAACGGACATCTCTCTAATTGATACTTCTCTTATGGTCTCACATTTTACCACATCTGCAAACGAGTGTGACGTCCTGGAACTAAAAACAATAGTTGATGATACTCATATGCAGCTGATTCTAGCAACCCCTATCCCCTTTAATCCTATTCCTGACTCCATCTGTTGGAAACTTTCAAAATTCTCCACCAAGACAGCGACCCGGGCTGCTCATGGTTTGGATGTGAAAAAATCCCCTCCATGGGAATATAGTTAGATATGGAAGCTAAACATCATGCCAAAGTTAAAAAAATTTTGTTGGCAACTTTGCCATGCATCACTTCCCACGAGGGGAACACTTTTTAAAAGATGACTTCAAATTGATCCAATTTGTTCTCTATGTAATGAAGAAATTGGAGATGCAGAACACCTATTCCTTCGATGTAGTGCTGCTCAAGAAGTGTGGAGGTAAGCAAATGATCATAATTAGGTCACCATTAATGCACCTTCTAACTTCTCTCATAGTGTACAAAACTGGTTATCCAGTATACGATCATCTAACCCTTTGGTTAAGATGGATAGAGTAGTTGCACTCATGTGGAGCATATGAAAAATGAGAAATGACAGGATATTTCGGGATAAAGTGTCTAATCCAGTAACTTCGTTGATTAGAGCAAAGAAAGCGAGCGCCGAATGGCGCATTAGGCATAAGTTCACACAAACAATCCAACCACCAACCGCATGCAGGCATGTCGGATGGCTTGGAGGAAGCCACAAGAAGGGTTCATTAAGGTTAATTTTGATGGATCCAAATCATCTCATTAGGCAGCAGGATGATACATAATGCGCAATTGGGCAGGCAAATTTATTCAAGTAGCATCAGTCAACTCGGGGGTAGCATCAACCTTGGCTGCAGAAGCTACAACAATGAGAAATAGGGTTAGAGCAGCAGTACAAGCAGGATACACAAACATTCACATTGAAAGAGATAACAAAATTCTCATTCAAGCACCATGGGAAATCCAAGTTCTGATTCAAGACATCCATTTTTACTTTCAATCATGTAACAATGTAATTGTTAATCATATTTTTAGGGAGGGCAATCGTGCAACAGACTAGCTGGCGAAATTTGGACTCACTATTCGTTCCATATTAGTGTGGAATCAGGTATCGCATATAGACTTTCATTGTATTCTGGTTGAGGATAATCTATGGATAACCCTTGAGAGAAGAGCCGTCTAGATTGCAGTACTTACCTTTCTTTTAAAAAAAAAAATCACATTGTTAGAAACATTTGAAGTTAATGCTACTCCTTAGCTATTAATGAGTTATACTTATACATATATGACCTAGAAATTAGATATTTACTGCCGACACATACCATCTTCACCACAGGAAATATCAAGTAGCTAGCCTTGCAATTTAAACTCCAAAAAGGGACAAAGAGAGGTGTTTCATGTTCCAGTTGTGGGAACCAAATCAAGGACTGTAAAAGAAGACAATGACAGTGATACACATGTTCTTGATAGAGAAACAAGGCTTGTCACTTGTTAACAGAGTTTAGAGTCAGAGATTAGATTAATGTCAAATAAAGTCTGTGTGTAACAAATATGTATTTGTCAATACTGGATTGTCTGTTATTTAAAAAAACAATAAAAAGTTCTATCTATAGCCATACAAGCAACAAAAGGTAACCAAAAAAAAAAGATAAATAAAAGCAAGTAGCATTATATGATATGGTCTATGTGTTTTTCGATAACAAAAATTACCACTTTGTAGAAAAATCATAACATTTATGGTGAGACGAAAATAATAAACTTAACAGTAGCACATTCAAAAACGCATTAACGCACTTGTATTTTGAGTGGACTTCTCACCTTGAATATTATTTATGAATAGGACATTTATTGCTATATTCAATAGTAAGAGATCGAGATTGATTCAGGAAGACTTTTTTATGAAATTATATCTTAAATGAAGAAAAAATAAAGCAAAAAATTGGACAGTAATATTCATGGGATGGGAAAAGGAGGCCCAAGGGATGAGATGAGAAGGAAGCCCACGACCACGACTGTTGGATCTAATTCCGGATCAGGTCACTATCAAAATAAAAGAGATGAATAATGATGTTTCTTTTTGTGGTGTTCGAGAATAATGTAGTGAATGGGCGACCACAATGAAAGGTGGGGAGGATGGTTCGCCATTGGTCTGGTCCCCGCCATTTTGAGTTGCTGAATGATGATCATTTGAAATTTCTTCATCGAACGGCAATATGGTCTCGTGATTGGTCGGCGCCGATGACGTGGATCCATCGAGAGAGTGGGTCCCCGATGTCTTGATGCCAGCCTGGATGATTTATCTTCTTTGTTTGGATGGATCTTGAAGCCTTCAGTGCACTGTTTCCCCTGTCCCATCCCCTTGCATTGCGGGCAATCCTCTTGTACTATCCCCAACTAATAATAATAATCTGCGGTTGCGTGTTGTAGGTTGGGAAAAAAAAAACCGCAAGGTTAACATATGATAACGTACAAAATATTTGGAGCCTTTTCTTTTAGTTTGAAAATAAAAATTGATAAATAAATAAAATTGATTGAGGTTAATAGAAGTGAGTTGAAGTTGGTAAAAGTGAATTGAAGTTAGTTGAAATTAAAAGAAGTTTGTATATTTTTTTGGATGTGGTGAGTGGAAGTTGGTTAACGTAACAAGTTGGGAATAGTTTATTACGTGTTATTGTGAATGCTAATACGTTAATAAATTTTAAATTATTTATGACTTTTTACATCAAAAAAATTATTTATGACATTTTTTAAATGTATCTATTAAGAAAGTTTTTATACGTATAATTTTTACAAAATAATTTATTAATTACTATTTCAATACACAAATAAAAAAAATATCAACTTCAACCTATCATATAAAAAAAAATATACTAACTTCTTCCGATTTCTACCCACTTTAACAAAAAAAATATCAATTTCAATTAACTTCATCTATTTCTCAACTCATATTTCCCAATAAAAAGAATATATCCTCCATTAAATATCGATCATTGATCTGCTTTACGATAAACAATCTGTTTATTAAGTAAAAAAGAAAAATGAAAACTAATGGCACAAGGTGGAATGACTGCTTTGAGCGGGTGAGGAAGAGAGATGATAACTTGTGAGGGCATGGATTGTGAGCCTCCCGTCGCATGTACGTACTACAATTCCTCAAATCTTAAATACGTGGAACCCACATTTATTGTTGTTCTGTATTGTCATAATTGGAGGTGCCGACGTGGTGAGTGACATTTCTCTATCATTAGTTACTTATTAGTTACTTCATATGTGAAGTTAAAACGGTCAGTTTATTCTTTATCATTAGTTAAGTTACTTCATATGTGAAGTTAAAACGGTCTGTTAAACTGACCCCTTCTTCTCCGTATTCACCCACCGTTTCAAGAAGTACTACTTCGTTAAGGTCCTCAGCAGCTAATAACTATTTAGGTTGTGTAATTTAACTGTTGACAATTTATTATTATTAGTGAAGTTATTGAAGAGTTGTGATTGGTAATGTTGGTGTTGGGATAACTTGTTAATATAATTCACCTCAAAAGATTGCGACTGATTTTGTCAAATAAGAAATTGATGACGGGTAATTTGAGTCACAATTCACAAACAAATTTCAACAGATGTAACTTCTTGAAATCAGCATTCTTCTAGTTCATCCACACAACATGTACATGGTTCGTTAGTAAACATTTCAAATAAGTCTTCTCATGAAGATTAATTTTCTAACCAAGAGATATTCATATGAATATAGATTATGAATATGTGGGATCAAATTCCATTCAACCTATAGATTATGAATATGTGGGATCAAATTCCATTCAACCTATACAGTGAAATTTAAGTAATGCTTTGATTGAAAGTAAATAATCTTAAAATGCAAGCAAGTTTACAATTTGTGTTTTTATTATTTTCTTTAACTGTAAGAAAGTATAACAAATAACAACTGCTTGATAATTATGATTTTTACAAACTGTGTAATCATGACCGCATTATAAGGTTGACTAATTACATTACATGGAATCAAACATCACATTTAGGTTCTATTTGGCTCGTTTGGCAAGAGAAATGAGCAAAAATAAACTAATGAAAGTGGGTTTTAAAGGTGTTTGACAAATAGTTGTTAACTGTTAGCTGTTTGCATTAGATATTAATTGTGTTACTCTGTTAGCCGTTTGCATTTACTGTTTGTGTTAGTTGTTTGCATTGGTGGTTTGTTTTAACGGTTTACGTCAACTATCTAAAGAAAAAGTGTTGGTGAAATTAGTTGCTTAATGACAAAATTGTGAAATCAAAAGTTAACTTCCGAAAAGCTCAACATTTGAACTCTTTCAAATTAGCTTTTTGGACCCCAAAACACTCTTTCGAATGCTAATACACAAAACAATCAAATTAACTTTTTGACTATGAAAGTGTTTGACTATAAGCTTATAATAGTTTTTTTTTGGGGGGGGAGGTCAAAAATAGCTGTTTTTTTGGTGTTCATTTGAGTTGTTGGACCTAGTCAAACAACTAATTAATTTATTGAATGTGTTGGACTCAAGGTAAGAATGTATTCTAATAATCTTACATGTGTTTTGTGCATGTCGTCAACTACCTGAGTTGAGATAGACTATTAATTATAAATAAACTTTGAACAAAACTTTCAAAGTAGCTACATAAATTTACTAATAATACCCTAACATTTAGACAATCATATCGTCTACTCTTTGGTCAAAGACAAAGCCATTAAGTTTTGCTCTGTTATTTTCACTTGGGCTAAAAACGTAAATCGTTATTATTGTAAAGCGATGTCTTATTAGGTATAAATTGTTTAATGTCGAATAAAGGTGTTATAATTAATCTCCACGGATAGTTGATGTTTGCCATTAATGGATTCCCCACCCAACGAGTTAGGTGGGTGAATCCATTACAAGGCCAATATCTTTAGTCAATTGTTTCAGTTTTCAACTTTATTCCACGTAACCGTCCTTTTAAAAACTTATTATTCTAGGGCTTAAAAAAGTGGTTATTCTTTTTTTATCGCAATTGTTTTTTTAAATATATTTACATAAAACTTTTTTTTTCACAAATCTCCGACCTAAGTTAGTGATGTTACAATGTCAACCTACTATATGTTGATGACGTTTTGATTCGGTGGTTAAGACTAAGGTCTTCAATATGTTAGATTTTATGTTCTAGTCTACCATCTTTGATTGTATTGTATTATGCTGTATTACCTTGTATTACCTTATATAGATTTTTTTAAAAAAATCAACATATTGTATTTTTCTTCCAGTTTTAAGCGATGGGTATTTTCATCTGTTCTTTGGTATAAGAAGTTGCAAGTAATTGGAAATAATTGGAATGAGATAGAATGAGTTGGAAAGGTTGGAGGAAGCTCGAAATGCTCAACAGAATTTGGAAGGAATTGTAAGAAGTTGGAAGAATTCCTTTCCAAATTAAGGGCCTGTTGTTTTCGTGGATAAATGTGACCTCCCATTTCCATGATATTTCATCTCATTCCTTCATACTCTTTTGCATTCTTTCTCAATCCTTGTCATTCCCCCCAACTCCTTAATTTCAATAATTTCATATTTCTCTTGTATTCGTTCCCACTTCATTTCACTCCATTGCATTTCATATCCACTCCATCCATATGAAATGATGAGGCTCAAACAAAAAAAAAAGAGAAGCCCTTACTATGTCAACATGCAAAATCAGTCCATCTCATACGGTGAAAAATCAATGTGTATGACTACAACAATATAAGTTTGGCACAAAATAGACGATGGGATCCAATTTCCTCTTTTCAATTGGCAGAAAGCAGTTGGTAAAAGTTCAAAGGAGTTAGAAATGGTTGAAATGAACTCAACAGAGTTGAAAAAAGTTGGAATAGTTAGCAGGAGTTATAACTAAAGTTGTTAGTAGTTGGAAGAAGTTAAAAAAAAAAAAGAAATCAGAATTGGCTAAAAAATGTTAGAAGCAATATAAATAGTTTAATGGAAACCTTAAAGTTGGGAAGAACAAGAGTACAAGAAACATAATAATTAACCAAGCTGCATGGAACAAAATGCCGATGTTATTTTTTGAAGATAAATCACAGTGTTCATTTCATCTTTTTTGAACGATACATCATCAACCACAATCACTTTATTCATCAGGTTCAAATGGCTGTCACTCTACTCAATTAAATTTAAAGCAGTTTCAAGTTTCCACACTTTAACAGAAATGTAAATGAATGAAGATTTATTTGTCAAATTTTCTGAAGAAGATTGGTAAAAGTTGGTAAAAATTGGTGAAAATTGGTCAAAAGCTGAAAAGGATTGAAATCTTTTTGTAGTAGTTGGTTGAAGTAGGAAGAAGTTAGCGAAAATTGATAAAAGTTGATAAAAATTAGTAAAAATGAATTTATCAACAAAAGAAAAAAACAGGCCCTTGGTGAGACGGGATGGTGAGGGGGATTCATCTAAGAATGGTACGAAATAACAAATTGGACATCAGACAATCCAGCCCAGCCCAATAAGGCAATTGCCCATTTAGTATTTAGTAATTACCATCAGCGAAAGTTTGAAGTCCCAATTTTGTATTTTCCCGCCCAAAATTTCAAAATACTATTTCCAAAACAAATCCCATTTTCGTCACAATTCTGCCTCCCCACCTCTGTGTTTCCCTCTCTCTGCTTCTTCGAAAATGCTGGAGCTTCCAAATCGGAGCTACGCAGATCGGAAGAAGTCGTCGAAGAGGGCTAAGAAGTCGCCGGATTTCGAAGATGACGACTGCAAGTTCCTCGGAAACCCTGTTCCTGCCGACGAAGCTCGCCGCCGGTGGCCTCATCGCTACTCCTCTCTTCAGGTCCTCTCTCTCTCTCTCTCAATCTGCGAAATTATGCTTGATAATCCTGTTCAATTTTACCTGATTAGGTTTTGTAATTTCAATTCTCAGGGTAAAGGGGCCAAAAGATCTGTCTCTTCTACGTAAGTTCCATTCCCAACTTTCTACAATTTCTCTTCTCTAGGAAGAAAAGTCGGCTAAATCATTCACATTACCGCAATCCTACGGATTTTAAGCGGTACTGTATTTTTTTACTCACAAATGGGGGAAAAAGATTACATTTTTGGATACAAGGGACATTATATTGGAAACTTAAGAATTTTTTTTTTATATATATGAAAGGAAATCCCAAAACAGCCCATTGAGCATTCTATAGCCCATAACTCACCTATTCTCAATGAACAAATGCAATATAAATGTGCTGTACTTCTTTTCTTTTTCAAAGCTGCTGTTCTAAATGTCAAAACTCACCGTTTGTTATTGCATTAGTAGTATTTTCGGACCATTCTATGGCCCATAACTAACAATTATCTTGGTTCTACAGACCTCATTTCCATTAATTTTTGTTGATCTTTTCAATCATGCATTGGTTTTCCCCTTTGGAAGCAGGGAAACAAATGAAGAGGAAAAGTTACAAGCAAGGTGCCACTACGTGAAGGCTGTTGTTGATGGGGAGGTCATCCATCTCTTTGATGATGCCTACATCAAGGTCCCTTCATTTCTCCTCGCATTGATACAACTAATAGACAGAATTACATACTTTTTCTCATATGGGTTCTATCTAGTTTAATATGTCGTGTTGGTGGACTGATTCGAAGTTGTGGACTTTGGGTCAAGGAAAAATAAATTGTTTAAATTTTCAGAGATTCTAAATATGCCTATTCACAAGTACTAGATCTTGTCATCGTTATGTGTTAGATATGTGCCTTATAGCAAATCTTGGCATTTTGTGTCTATCATTGCATAGCTCGATTTTGTGTGCGTGTTTCACTAGTTGAGCTAACTTTCCTAGTTTCAGGCTTGTTTATTTCAACTTCAGGCTTAAGAGGTAAGTTTCTGTCGTAAAGGTATGGAGCAGTAAGATTTAACTGTAAGTTATGAGGGAGGAATAGTATGCTAATGCTGCCGAATGTTGTACGACCAGCCTTTAGTAGATGTGTTCATTGAATTGTTAGTATGGAACCTGTTGAACTGAGTTACGGGAAGCCAATATAAAGATTTGAAGGACTTAAGATTGATAAGCCATTGTTATTGGGGAAAAATATACTGACATCCTTCATAGCTCGTGAGTTCCTTTCTCTCTTTTTATATGGGTTCTATTATCCAGGTGTGCGACTGACTTAAAGAACTAAGCCAATCAATGTGATGACAGTTTTTGCATGCATTCCATAATGTTCGTAATTCTGTCATCAGTCATTAATGCCATGGACAATGCTCTGATTTAGGCTGAGGAAGGTAAACCTGACTACATCGCCAAAATTGTGGAGCTATTTGAGACCGTTAACAAGGAGCAATATCTTACAGCTCAGTGGTTCTATAGAGCTGAAGACACGGTGAGACGAAGTATTCTGTGCTTCTTCTGGCACCTTACCTTTTCCTCAGTAGTAACATTTCGGGATTTGTTTTCTACAGGTGATTAAAGATCATGGCAATCTTGTGGATGATCGACGTGTCTTCTTTTCTGAGATAAAAGATGACAATCCCTTGGGCTGTATTGTTCGAAAAGTGAAAATTGCTCAAATTGGCCAAAATGTATGTTGAAAACAGCATAATCCTCACAACTATAGTTATATCTATACTTTCGACCTTTTAGTTATTCCCAATTTTTTTTTAACAGGTTAACAGCAAGGAGAGGAGGAAGAAAATAGAGTCTGCTGAGTTATATTGTGACATGAGATATTCATTGCCATATTTGACATTTGCAAATCTAATTGACGGTATGTTTTACTAATGTAGAGCTGCTCAAGGATCACAATATGATGACATCTGATAATATTTTCTTCTTTTCTTGTCTCATGTCTGTAACATAGAGCCCGAAAATTATGGGTCTGAAGGTGACTCATCGTCTACAATTTCAAGTGAAAGTAGCTCCAACGATGGACATGGCAATATTGGTAACGATGCCAAAAGTGAGGTTTCATTGGTGGAAGAGCTTCATAAACCTCATATGACTCTACTTGACCTCTATTCTGGTTGCGGGGCCATGTCAACCGGGTTGTGTATTGGTGCATCCTTATCCGGCACAAAACTTGTCACAGTTAGTTAACCGTTGATGTTATATTAAAACTGATATACATGAATAAAGTCATCATTACCTGTTCGGATGCTTTATGTTTCCTCGTATTTGTGCTACAGAAATGGGCCGTAGATGTGAATTCATATGCATGTGAATGTCTCAGGCAAAACCATCCTGAAACTGAGGTAGAACATTTGTTTATTCCCTTCCTGTGTCGTTTGGTTCATCCTCTTTTTGCTGTTGGCATGGGCATGGAGTCATTAATTGCCCTATTTTAATGTTTGGTTCATAGTTTTTAATTGGAATCACACCCTTGAAGGATCATTTAGACCTTTAGGTTTGGGTTTGAGTAGCCTTTCCTTCCGCTGGATTTATATAAATTCATATCTTCAGAATCAAATTTTATCATTCATGGCTTGAACCGAGCAAGTAATATCAGTAATAAAAAATCGTTTATCTTTGAATGACTGGAAAGGATATATGAGATCAATTGAAATTGCAGGTGAGAAATGAAATGGCAGAGGACTTCCTAGCCTTATTAAAAGAATGGGAAAATCTCTGCAAAGAACTATTGTCATCAGATGTGAACCAGCTAGAAGACGCTAATGATGATGAAGACAGTGATGACTCACTGTCTCCTGGAGAATTCGAGGTGGAGACTTTACTTGATATTTGCTATGGGGATCCTAATGACACTAAGAAACGTGGACTCTACTTCAAGGTTTGTGCTTCTCCGTGGTATCGACTCTATTTAGTGTTTTATTAGCAAATTAAGAACTTCAACAATGTGATTCAGGAATTGATCTTAGGAGGATAGAGTGTAGAATCTAGGAAATCCTGTTTAAACAGAATTTTAGAATGAGCGTGAATGAATAACAGAATATGGGTGTTAACATGTTTACACAGCTTGGTTTGATAATTAACCTTTTTGTTTCTCAATTCCTACGGACTTTGGTAAACTAAAAGGTGCGTTGGAAGGGATATGGACCTGATGAAGACACTTGGGAACCAACTAACGGCTTAGGGTATGAAGCGACTTCTTCATTCATTGTACTTCTTTTTTTCTTCTTATTGATGGCTTACTGGTATTGTTGATTCAACTTGTTCGTTTTACAATCAGCACTTGCCAAGAACGGATAAAGGAGTTTGTTGTAAAAGGGCATCAATCCAAGATACTCCCCCTTCCTGTGAGTTTTTCTTCCTCCGCCAACATATTTTGTCTCATAGAACATGGTGTCTTAAGTTAGAGTTTGATCATCATAAGAATCCACATGCATCAACAGGGGGATGTTGATTTCATCTGCGGTGGACCTCCATGTCAAGGGGTTAGTGGACTTAACCGATATAGAGATAAAGAAAATCCTTTGAAGGATCCCAAGAATCATCAACTGGTAGTGTTTATGGATATAATAGATCATTTGAAACCAAAATATGTACTCATGGAGAACGTTGTCGACATTGTGAAATTTGCAAATGGCTTTTTGGGGCGTTATGCTGTCGGTCGACTCATTGGTATGAATTATCAAGCACGTTTGGGGATTATGGCCGCTGGATCCTATGGACTTCCCCAATTTCGACTACGTGTGTTTTTATGGGGTGCTCATACATCAAAGGTATTCATCTATATTTTAAAATTGTCTTAATAGCAACTGTGCTTCTCTAATTGCCTTGCAATGTCACAGAAATTGCCACAATATCCTCTGCCAACTCATGATGTGGTTTCAAAGGGCGGTATCCCAACCGAGTTTGAGGTATGAAGAGTTTTTCAATCTATGAAACTATATATAATTTCAGAGGGATACAGTATAAAACAATGTTCCATTGTGTATGCAGGAAATTTATGTTTCGCATGGCAAAAAGGGATCCCCTTTGCTTGAAAAAGCTTTATTGTTGAAAGATGCCATCTCAGACCTACCTCCGGTATGTGATTGATTGGTCGTAAGGAATAGTAGAACAAACTCTGCCACATATCTTCAGCCATGTAATGACATACCGTTCGGTTAATTATTAACTTCCGTCCACTGATTAGGTTCCGAATGATGAAGATCAAGATGAAAGGCCTTATGGGGGTCCTCCTCAATCTGAATTCCAGAAATTTATTAGACTCAAAAGAGAAGGTGACGTTTTTTTTTGGCTATTATCGTTATTTGCCTTACGTTGAATAGCTCCTTACTTGCATGTTGCTTTCTACATTCAGCAACTCTTTTGTGCAAACTTGGTGTCCAAGGATGTGATATGGCTTATACTCTCATGAAATGCCCACATTTTCACCTCTGATAATTGAAGCTTGTTCATTGAAAGTACATTTGTTAGTGACATTATAAAACTGGTTTTCAGGTAACTCGTGAAAGTTATGTCAGCTAATTCAAAGTTGGGTTATGTTACATGTCTTCCAGATATCATATCTTTTAGTGCTCCAGCTGAAGCTGCACCAGAACCTACTTTGTATGACCATCGCCCTCTGCAAATGAATGAAGATGACTATCAAAGGGCTTGCCGCATTCCCAAACAGAAGGTTTAAAAGCACAAGCTTCCCGAAGATCATCAAATATGTTTTTCGTCGGCTTGATTTACTCTTACAACTCTGATTCTTTCCACCAGGGAGCAAATTTCAGGAACTTGCCAGGACTACAGGTTAATGCTCAGAACAAGGTGGAGTTAGACCCAACCGTTGAAAGAATGTATCTCCCCTCAAAGAAACCTCTGGTATAGACTCTGTTAAAAGGCATCCCTGCTTTTAACCTCTTTGTATATGAGACATAAACTTGGCATGTTTTCTGCTTGTGTAGGTACCTGACTATGCCATAAAATTTGTTCATGGCATCTCAACAAAGTAAGTGACATGTTTCGTATTCCTCTCACTCTCACTGCATGCGGACACTAACACTTCTCGATTTCAGGCCATTTGGCAGGATTTGGTGGGATGAGACAGTTTCCACAGTTACAACAAGGGCAGAGCCCCATGTACAGGTAGTTGTTCCTCTGATTATATTTACCAACCTTGTGTCTGCTATGCTATTGCTTCATCTCTGATTTGCTCTCTCGAGTAGGCTATACTACATCCTGAACAAGACAGAGTACTCACAATCCGAGAAAATGCAAGGTTACAAGGCTTCCCTGATTGCTACAAACTTAATGGGCCTGTCAAGGAGAGGTATGCTCATGAATTTTATTTTTTTTTTCTTTCCAACTGCCAATGATGGATGAGATTCTTATGCATTTGCTTCATATCTAGGCATCATTACAAAATTCAACTAATTGTATATACGCATGATTTGCTTGTATAAATCCAGGTATATACAAGTAGGAAATGCGGTAGCTGTGCCAGTAGCTCTTGCTCTTGGATACTCGTTTGGCAAGGCGGTTCAAGGCCTTGTCGATGACCAGCCTTTGACAACTTTGCCCATGAAGTTTCCTCAATGCTTAGCTCGCAAGCAGGATTAACATGTTCTCATTGACATGTAGTCAGTTTATGCATTCGTTCGTGGCGCCTAATATTTTTTAAACGCAATTTTCAGGAGTCTTTGGTGAAGCATTCTTCGGCTGCCTCTAGCTTGGTTAGATGGTGTACATCTTGACTTCCCTAGACCATGTCCGGCTGAATTCAATTTGTGATTTTGGAGATGTATTGAGGAGTAGATGTTATCTTATAGAATGAGTGGAATGAGCAATGCAGTTAGGTTAAGATATGTAATGTTGTTCGTAATTGATTAGCGCACGCACTGCTTTTAATTATGGTCCGTTCCCAAATTTAATTACGGGGTATCTATGAGTATATTAAAACAAAAGTACCTTCTAAGTTAAAGCTGATGTCATATATTGATATGTTTGATAAATAGTTATTTAATAGAACACTTAGAATAACTGTTTGACTTTATCAAACAGTCTATTTGCATCCAAATAACTATTTTCATACAAAAAGGTATCCAAAAAGCCATGTAGCAAACACCTCTATTGTAGTTAGTGAGGTTTGTAAACATCTTAAGCTAAAACCTAAGCTCATCCGTAACCCAAACTCTAACTTATATAATTAAATTCAGTCATAAATGTTAATTAAAAGAGTTACTCAAAAGTTACATTTACATAGTTGATTTCAAATATATATTTGAATTGAAATATAATAGCTCTTTAAATTAAAACAATTGTTGTGAAATCAATGACTATTGTAACTTTTGAAAATGTGGAAAACTAAAATAATTTTTGAAGAATTGTAGTGGATAATTAAAATTTTAATATAAGGAAAGCTTCATATCTCACAAAATATTAAAAATTAAAAAACAAAAAATTAATCCGTACATCACACGTAATCAAATAGCTAGTTATGAATCAATTTAATATAAAGCCCTGTTTAATACTATCTCTAAAGCTAATCAGCTGTCTTCAATTTGGATATACTTAGGGCCGGTTCTTTTCGTGGGTCAATTTCAAAATATCAACATCAGTCCATTTCAACCTATTTCTATTATTTTAACCAAGTTCAATTTATCACATAAAAAAAATTCATTCCGCTTCAACCTACTTTATCCTTTTATCCAGTATAGTTTATCTACAAAAAGAATAGGCCTTTAAGCTAGCTTTGATCCAAGGCTCATCATTATTGCCCCGTTTTGAAAATAATAACCTCTCTTCTTTTCTTTTCTTTTTTTTTTTTGTTTTGGGATGGAAAAGGAGGCAGAAGTGAAAAAAATGTCATTGTATATAATAAATGCTCGCACCGAATAGATCAGACGCTGCAATGGAGGTCAACTTACATACTCATCTTATTAGGGAAATCTGTGGCGAGATTCCACTTGGACTTGGAGGACCCAACCAGAAGATCTCGTCCCTTCCCGATCCCTCCATTTTCCACTCTACAAAAATTATTCTCCATTATGGTGCCGAGATAAGTGACGCAATTCTTGTTGGACATTCATAATAAGAAAGAAAAACGGAATACATGTGTTATGTGTAGATAATAAACTTATCAACTAATTTGCAATTTAGCAAGTTAGAAATATTGTTGAATAGAAATATATTTATCTGCTCCTACAATTGTAATGCATTTATACGTAAGAAAATATAGTAGTTATAGCGTTGAAAAAGAAGCGGTCATATGCTATTGTATGAGTTCAATAATATTTTTGTTATAGCGGACTCTTTTTTATCTTATACAATTCCGTTACAAGTTGATTGTGTCATATGTAGAGTTGAAAAAAGCTGATCTGATACCATGAACGACCCAAATCTAATGCGAAGTTAAACGGATTTGGTTATGAAGTTCGAGCTTGTTTAGCTAAATGGGTTGACAGGGTAAATCCGTGTAATTAATTGGGTTAGGTTTAAGTTAAGAATCTCGACACGAAAAAAACCCCATTTAACCCGGTTTAATTGAACGAATTAAATATGTCAACCCGTTTACCGTTTATTTACCGTTTACTGTTTACATTTTTTGCGGGAATTAGACTTTGGAAAATTAGGCTTTGTAGTCTCTTCTATGGACTTGTTGATTGTTGACTTGCTGATTATGTTGTTAAGAATTTCACACAATTTGAACTTTATTGTTAAAGACTTGACTTGCACATGGTTTGCGGCTTAAGTTGTTGATTTTTATGTGAACTTTCTAAGTTGTAAAATTATGTTGTTGCCGACTGTTTTGCTAGAATACGCTCTAAATATGCTGGAGCCTATAACTTCTATAACTTAGCAATTATTTTCGTTGACTTTTAAAAGCAGTTATGCCTTAAGATGTCAAAAAGTATATAATTTGTTTGGTAAATTATTTTTTGGTTGAAATTTATATTGCAATTAAACAAATTGGTAGGTAAATGGGTCACCTGAACCTAACCCGTTTTACCTATTTAAATAAATAAGTTAAATTCAGGTCAACCCATTTAAATGTTAAGCTGTTTGGGTTGAACTTTTTCAACCCGTTTATTAAACAAGTCGAGTTCAGGTTCAGAAGTTTTTACCCCATTTAACTTTAACACGGACCCAACCCGACACATTATCCACCTCTAGTCATATAGATTGGCCACATAATTTTTTCTCACCATTTCATATCCAACGAAGTAAATAGCAAAATATATAGAATAAAAATGACCATTTAGAAAAACAGGAATTTACAAAAAATGAAAAACGCATTCATTACATTTATTCACTAGTGTATTCATCATATTTATTCACTAGAAAAACATTCTTGTTCAAATTCAACAAAGATCCTTACATTATGCTACATGTTATATACCATACAGAGACCATAATAACCCACTAATACATGCTTAAATCTCAAATCTTCCTTGCAAACCCATGATTAAATTCGAGTATTCCCTATTAACCGTACCTTCTCTAAGTGCATCAATTATGAGTTAGAATTTTCAGACACTCACACCAAGCAATAAAGAAACACCAACAAACAAACCATTTATCTTTGTCGGATCTTCATATCCATTAACGGGTCTTCATGACCTTTCCCGCATGTTGGGCCCCACGAAGGCCCAGATTATTGTCACTTTCACCACACCTCCTCCTCTTTTTCCCTTCTTTCAACCAAACCCCAAACAATTTCAAACCTTCTTCTTTTTCTCTCTCCTCTTTCCTACTTTTCTCTTCTTTTTCGTCATCATCGTCTTCATCTCCATCTTCAAAGTCTTCATCTCCAACCACTACCCCATCTCGAGGGGCCCCACAATGACCCATTTCTGACATTCCAACTCCGCCCTTGAGGATCCGAATGATCTGATCGGGCCCCACATTCAGGTACCGGGTCAAGAACTCCACCAACTCGTCACACTGTCTCTTCGTCTGTGCTAGCTCTGTGCTCAGCATCTCGTTATCTCTCCTCAATTTCTCGTTCTCGCCGGATAAATCGGCGATCTCCACCGACGACGACCCGCCGTTCTTCGACTCCGGCGGGGATGTCGATGTCGACCCACCGTCGTCACCGGAGATCGACTGAACTGGGTTGGCTGCCTTTCCGGCCACCAGTGGCGCCGCCTTCCGCCGCCGTATCGCCGCCAGGAGCTCCTTCTGCCCCTTCTTGAAGTTCTCGTTGGCGAATTCCCATTTGTCCGGCACTGTTTTGCGGAATCCCTGATTGGACAAAATTTGAGTCTTTTGCGTTGAAATTTCACAGCCAAATTCCAGAAAGAAGGAAACAGCAACGGGGTTGATGAATTAATTGAATTTAGGGTTTAATATAATGGTCTTATCTTGGGGGTTTTTTCTGCAATTTTGGGCGCCGTCAACGTGGAAATTAGCGTTGAAATTTGGGAACTTAGGAGAAAGACACCGAAAACTGCGGCTGAGAAGTATACAACTTTGTATCTTACTGTAAAATAAATATCCTTTTAACTTAAATTATTATATTTTATAATTTAAAATTATTAAATTTTTAATAATCATAATCATAATTTATTATGAGTTGTAAAGTCTAATATTCATTGACTATATCAAATATCAATACAGATTGATAATGACACTTATCCCCCTTAAATAATCTATTAAAAAAAAAACTCCCTTAAATAAGGTCTCAGGTTCGAAAGTTGTGAATAGAAAAAATCTTTAATAAAAGAATCTTACCTCTTATTAGATCAACAGTAGATCGATTCCAGTGAAATGAAATATTTAAGACCAAGAAAAAAAATCAACCTGATCCTATCAACTCAATCTGTTAAGACATATTATACATGTGTACAAATATAATATTATATAATTCATAAATTATAATACTGTTCTACACATCAATTGTATAATTTTTTTAAAATTCTATATAAACGTGATAATATATATATTTTAAATCAAAACAAAACATTTAAAAAATATCTTATAGTAAAACATTCATCATTTTGCTATAACTATATACCCGAGTTCAAATTCGGCGGGGATTCACAGAAGTGGAGAGAGAATCAAATTAAGACGCTCCCGTTATTACCAAGACCAATGGCCCTAAGACAAGCAAACAAGGGAAAGAATTTCGTGTCTCGTAGTTGAAGCACCTTTAGCATTTTGAACCATGTTAGAAAATTAAGTCCCAAATATCTGATGATGTGATTATCTTCCTAAAGACCAGGACATCATATCTTGATTCCCACCGTTCTTTAGATAATAATCAATATCTTTTTTACTATAAATTAGGCATAAAAATAAATATAAATAGACTTTGGGCTTAAATTTCTTATTCTAACATTCCAAATCTTTTTTATTAGCGGCAACTAATACCTACCTTATGTACTAATATTTACAAATTACCTTCATTTTCTTCCCCTGACGTCCATTACGTTTCGCCGTCCCGATCCAAATTAAGTATAGAAGTAAACACAAAGAGGGTCATCTTTGGTTGTAACGATGATAAGCCCCAAGATTTTAGCTGTAAGTTTGTAAGTTGTAACACTCCTCTCCTAGATGCCATACTAGCATGCCCCACTACGTGTTTTCTCATTTATCACATACTCTACTACTTTTTAATATTTATTTCTTGACGTACCATCTAAACGTACGTGCCCTTGTGTGTATAATATAAAATTTGACCATTGATGGACTGCATCCCCATTGTTTTTATTCTTCCGCTAATTTTAACTAGAGAAAATATAAAGATTCATAAAGCACAGTTATATCCAATTTCACTTATTATTTTGACAACTTTAGTAAATAAATTAGTTGATGCCGTACATATTTCTGAGAATATATATATTCACCAATGGATTAAATTGTTCTTGCATTTTATTATTGCGTATGAACCAGTATTTAACGGTACTTAGGTTTAATTTCTCCTAATTTCTATTGAGGGGGCAGATCAACTAATTCAACATGCATCTTACATGCACCTACTAGCTAAAATTTATTTAAAAGTTAGGTGTCACATGAACATCCCTAAATTTTTTTTAAATGAAACCCTAAAAATCAATTTGCATTAATCAAATCTTATGAATTTCAAAATGGAACATCCACATATCAAATTTCTAGATCCACTACTGTATGTAGTCTTGACATTTTGATAAGCAAAATTCAACTCATGATTGATTAAAAAAAAAGCTGGAGAGATTATTCCAAAAATGATAAAGGCAGAGAGACAGAGAAGGAAGAAAATTAAACTTACATAGGTGTTAAGCTGGCGAACAAAGCTGGAGAAATTGTTGTGTTTGAAGTAATTAGGCAGCAAATCCTTTGCAAATTCCGCAGTTTTCCACACAATGAAAGTACTTCCATTCTCTCCCCACGAGATCACATCATCAGTGCTCGGATCATCCACCAGCTGATACGTCTTCGACAAAAAGGGCGCTGGAACTGATCTCTGCGCCATTTCTTCTTAATCTTCTGTGCTAATTAATCGTAATTGTCCCAAATCCCCTGTTTCTTATCTGAAGCGAATTTAACTTCAATCTAATCTAATCTACTTGGGTGTGTGAAAAAATGGAGGGTATTCAGAAAGATGAAGAGCAACTAAATAGCAGAAGGGCAGTCAAGAACTCCCAATCCCAGCAATAAAACCCAGAAAGAAAAGAACCGGAGTACATTTTTTTTTTCCCCTTCTCTCTTTCTATGTCTCTGTTTTTGCACGTTATGTGCTTCAGAGGAAGACAGATGAGGAGGAGAGAGAAAACAAGAAGGATTGTTGGGTTGCAAAGAAGAACATACTGATGGATGAATCAAAGATGGATTTTTTGAAATGTGGGCAGTCCTTTAAATTTGATCGAGGAGGTGTATTGAAGTTTCCGTTGCTGCTGTTAGGTGCCGGAAGGCTTCTTATAGGCCGCAGGAGGGAGGGGAGAGAAAGAAGGAAAAACGGTGAAGAGAAAGAAAACGACGTAATTGCGGAAGATGATTGTTGGGGTTCTAGAAAGCTTCAGAAACTCACTTTCAACGCTTGTGCGCCAAAAAACAAATACATTGCCCACTTTCGTTGGCTTTTTACAAACAATAATTAATTGAATTTAACCAAGAATATGAGAGAGAGAGAGAAGAAGAGAGAGAGAGGTTCGGAAAAATGCAGATGGTGTTCATACGCTGTGCATTGGATGACATAAAGGACCGCGTCCTTTTGACGATTCTAGAATCCAGAACACCATCCACTGGATTTACACTGCATTTTTTGTAACATATAACAAAGATATTTGATTGTTCCTAATTCGATCTTAAAAAATATACTGTTTATTTTTTTTTGATATATATTGTTAAAGTAAAATAATAAGTGTCTTGTTATAAGACAATTTATAAGTGTTTTGTTTGATTAAAAAAATTATACTATTATGTTTTTAAATTAAAAAAATGATATGATCGAATCGTAGAAACATATTACAACTTATAAATTGTATAACATTATATTTTTATTCATAATTTGTTACATTTTCAAAATAAGTGTATCATATGTACTCGCGAATAAGGTTAATACGATTAGGGTATCATTTAATACTTTGTCGGCGTAACCGACGAATATTTAGGGTTAGCAATTCATAATCAAGTGTAACTATTGAAAAAATTATGGTTTTAAATCATAAAACATGTTAATTTATAATAAGACAAGATATTTAAGAGTGTCTTGCAACAGGACATATATCACTATCCTATTGTTAAACCTAAAAGTCGGAGTGTTCAAGGTTTCCTTGAGGTCATGTTATTAGTTGCTAACCCCCAACTTCACCTCAATAAACTACAAAAATCCTTAAATTGAAGGTTTTAGTACATATGTAATGTAACGCATACAAGTATCTTGTTTTGGCCTAAAAATTATGGTATTATATGTTAGATTGTTAAAAGAATAGTGGGTTCAATAGCAAAACAGTGTTGCTAGCTATTTTTTTAACATAATACTATATATTATTTTCTATTTTTACATTTAATATATCTTTTGCTGATGTGATTAATCATAACAGGGTGCCCGACGTACGTGACAAATACTCAGGTTTGATAACTAATAATTGATTGTGACGAAAAACATTTTATAACAAAACAATTTTTTAAATGTCATGCA
>JACYFF010031956.1:105346567-105404156 GCA_017589665.1 Selenicereus undatus | reverse complement strand
GACAATTATTAAAATATATATTTTATAACAAAAGTTGATCAAAGTATATACACATATATACAAAGTAAAACTAAAACGAACACAATAATTGTCTCTAGTTAACAATTTAAATAGAATATCTATGGAGCTTTCTGGGTAGAAGTGTTAAAGTTCTACAATCGCTAATTTTTTTAAAACAAAAACCCTATTCTTTTTTACAATTAAAAAAAACAAAAATACAATTATTAGTTATAATTTCTTACAATTCACTGATCGTCTGATCATTAATTAAAGTTTGTTTTCATATTGCATCCGTCATAAAAAATCCTTGGGGTAAGAGCCGTAGGGTGTATGAGTCACACTTTGGTTCGCCCACAATTCTGAATTTTGGAATGCTTCAACATCAAGGATCTGAGAAAACTCATAATTCATACAGCATGACAAAAATATCAATTAATTAAAGCCACCCATGCCCATGCATGCATATTTCGACATTTACAAAGCTTACTTTTTTTGACTAATACTAACTTCCTTTTGTAAAAGGATCGGATACTCGGATGGTTGTTCCAGGGTTTCATATTTCATTAATCCTCTTTAACTTCATGAATATCTTGTTTAAATAGAGCATTATTCAATTAATCAATATGAAATATGAAATATGAAACCCTAATTAATTAGGAGCATTAAAAAAAGATTAGCACAATTAAGACATCACTCAATAGTTTAAATAATTGTCTCTTTTGTGACTGGCCCTGTTTGGCAGAGAGCTTTTTCACCGAAAAGAGTTTTCTTGATCAAAATTAGCTTTTTGACTAAGTAAAAAAGCTAATTTGGCCGTTTGGTGAAAGAGTTTTTTGAGCCCAAAAAGCTAATTTGAAAAAGCTAATTGCATGAACTTTTTTGATGAGCTTTTTGAAAAATTAGCTTTTTGTTCCACAACTTTATCAGAAACAGCTAATTTTACCAAACGGTTTTTCAACAAACAGCTAACTCAAACAGCTAATACAAACAGGTAACAGTTGTTTGTCAAACAGGGCCATTAACTCCTACTTAAGATGCCACATATGTAACGGAAGACAGATTATGCACGGTGGTGCTATTTTTTAAATTTAAATAATTAGCATTGTGAAATGTCAAAGGTGGAAAGAAGAAGGTTCTCACAAGATTTAGAAAGAAAAACAAAAGAGTGGGGATTTATGCCGCGTGTAAATTTACGGAGGGCGACAAATGATATGCTTTTGTTCTGCTCAATGAGATTAACAACTTACATTATTAATCCCATTCCACCTAACATTTTCCATTAAGTTTCTTCTCTGCTTACCAATTTAATTAAGTAATTTAGACTTAGGTTAGCCCATTTCTTCTTTCGGCTTCTATGGTCACTAATTTTCTCCGCACTTTTGTAGCCCTTTTTGTCTGCTCATTACTTCTTTTCCTTCTGTAATTACATGAATATCCAGATATCCTATCAAATAATAATAATAATAATAATAATAATAATAATAATAATAATAATAATAATAATATCGATCTCCATCCTTTATTTGGAGAACTCAATTTATCTTTAAATGATTCGAAATATTTTTATTTTTAAATAACCTGTAATAAAAGAATTAATACACCATTAGAATTATATGATTAATTCTGTTTTCGATTAATTGGTGTATGATTGATAGAACTTGTATTTAAACTTGTCACGTTCTTTTAATTATCGAAAACAAGTAATACTGAGATTCAACAGTGTCATTCCCCTCCCCCTCCCCCCAAAAAATATCAGATCTTAATGTCAATTGTATATAGACATTGAATTCGTTACATACAAATTCTCTCTTGATTTAAATTAAAGAGAACTAAATTAAGAGACTTTTTATAGAGACGATAGATTATTTCATGCCCCTTCCTTAAAACATTTAGATCCAATTCAAATTGTTACATCTATTTGTGTGGAATTTTCTTGCTTAACCGATGGTTACGTGAAGTATTTACAAGACATTTAAGTGTTAATTACGCAATGAAAATGGATAAAGAAGCCGCAGTTGTAAGAGCAAACAAAAGAGTACACGTCAGAGGGTGGTAGTTGTAAACTTCAGAATGGAAAGTCAAGTAAGTGCGCAGCATTTTCTTCACATTGTTAAGAATCTCGTTCAGGGAATGATCTGCTCAACTTTCTTTAACAATTACACTGACATGAATGCTACCTTTTATTTTCTTTATTTATTCTTCTTCCTCTTTTAGTTTTACATGCATTTTACTTGTAATTAAAGCTGCGTTGCCTCGTTTACAACACCGTTGAAATGTTTATTTACATTTTTTTTTTTGGCGCAGAAGAGAGGTTAAGTTCCAATCAAATTTTTATTAATTGAGTCTATTTCGTGACCGAAAAATCCGTTAACTATCTGCATGCAATGCCTCTCTTATCGCTGGGGGTTGGGTATCTATCTTACGATAATTACAAGACATGGAAATTTCTACATTCAACAACATATCTGCTACGTAGTTTACCTCCCGAAAACAGTGCGAAATTTTAACTTCCTAGTTCGGCATCTCTATGACTTTCTTGCACTCGCTCAAAATAGGAGCATGTTTAAGGCACCATTTACAACTACCTTGAAGCATACCCACAACAACCACAAAGTCCAGTTTCAGCCAGACCTTAGTCAGTCCCATTTTTTTTATTTACATAATTACACGTGGACGGCCAGAATATATATGAAAATTATCGAATTTATTGTTGGATTAATGTTAATGCATATATAGCAAGTTCACGAAAAGAGTGACTTTTCATATTGGTCAAATACGAAAATGGCCTATTAATTCTTATAAGGTATGAATAAATAATGAAAATTTTTTATTCATATATATATATATATATATATATATATATATATGTATGTATGTATGTATGTATGTATGTATGTATGTACATACAAAGACTATGGCCTAATAAAACATGACTATGGAAAAGCATGTCCTCCATTCTCATACCATTGTCAATGTTGGGAAAGGAAAGAGACTTCTGAGTTCTAACTAGTTCCAAAAGGGAAAAAAAAGATTTGCAGCATATTAATTGGTGCATGAACCATTTAATTTTCCCTCCCCAATAGATATTCATTGATGACTGGTTTCAAAAAACAAAAAAAAAAGACCTGAATTCATTACATATAAATTCTTTCTTCGGTTGTTCTACTAGCTAAGGGATGATATCTGGGTACATCTCGGCCAATAAGTGAATTTTATTACCATACTTCTCGTCGAAGGTGAATAATAATAGTTCGTTATTTTTTCAAGAGGGATAATATGTCTCATCCACAAATCGAACATATAGCGCAAAACACTCAATTCTTATAGGAACTAAAGTGGCGAAATTTTCTGAATTATATTATCATTCTCTTTATAAGTAAAAGCAAAGAAACAAGTAACTACACGTACCCAAAATGTTGCTACAACCAGATATCCTTGAATTGTATATGAATTGTAATTTGTAAACGAGGCAATAAATTATAATTGGGGGGGGGGGGGGGGGGGAGATCTTGGCTTCTAGCTGGGCGTCCTCAAATGCTGCTTGAGTTCATCTTCCTTTAATTTCAACAATCCCTTCCCAACTAATCCTTTGCTGCACAAGCTACTATAGCCTAGTAGAGCCACACCTCAAAAAGTAATTAACAAGCCAGAGCATATAGAAAATTGCATATGTGCACGTTTTATTCAAACATATGAACCAATTGTTCTTAACTCGTAATTTCTTTTGATTAGTATAGTTAAACGGAAAAAAGAGTCCAAACAAGACTCTACAACACTATAACAATAATAATATAAGAGCAACATCTCTAACTATTAACTTGTAAATTATAATAATATAACTTGTAATTACTTTTTCTTTTCTTTTTTTTTTCTATATCCCCATCCTTTAATATGGTCCAAATTATTTTTGAAAATGGTGGGAATGGCCCCATTTGTTTCAAACTTACATTTCCATTCAAGGACTATCAGTCTAATTATATACATTCTTAATTAATCCCCCTCTGTTCTATGAAATTTGTCTTACGATCATCTAGAGCATGAATTTTTTAAATGTGCATTACTTAGTGTATTATTTAGAAGAAAGAGAAAAAAAATTAATGATAAATTTTAAAATAGAATGAATTTGCACACGAATTTTCTATATAATAATCATTTATGTAGACCTTTATATAATGGTTATATATCTAAATTGACCAAGTTAACATATATATGATGAGTACAATAGGTAAGTTATTAAAGCTAGAGAAGCATCGATCATTAAATGAATCATCAAAGGATTGATCCTTAATTTGTGACCCACTTGATACACTAACAAGTCTGTACATTATAACTTCTTTCCATTGTTTATTAATTCGCCTCACACAATAAATGTTCAATCTATTGACCACCCTACAGTCTACTTATAATCACATCACAATCAATGAATGTGACTTCCATCCAGAGAGGATGACTATGAACCAAAAATACTCATAAGGACAAATGCATATCCCCTTTGGCGTACGGTACCTTTGAAACAGGATCCCCTTTTTGAAAAATCTCTTAGAAGCAGTGGAGAATAAGTGCATTGTTATTTACCCGGATGATAGCAACGTCCCACACCTACAAAGCTATTTATTTAGCATGAAAGTATGAAACTTGTCCAAAAGATTGGCATACTATTTTGTGGTTTATGGGAATTTCAAATTTGATTTGGTCCTGTTGACTAAGTCGTGCGTCATTACAACAAATAGAGTAGATTTTTTGGGGGGTTAGTTGAGAAGATGAAGATGCGAATGGTAGAAATGAAATGAACCTTTCAAGCTTTGTATCCGAAAGTCTTGAACTAGTGAGTAATTGGTCTAATTAACAGCATGAGTCATGACTAATTATAATAAGTAAGAGCATGCATAAGTCATGCATAATTTTGACATCTTAATCCCGTGAAAATGAAATGAAAGCATGGAGGCCCACAATGGACCAGACCTACTTGACAACCACATGGGCCACGGTTTGGTAGCTGTCTACTTAATAATTGACTATTTATGAGGGCCCAATGCCCTCACGACCTTCTTTTTCCCACTTGTATTAGGTACTTCGTGTTCATATGTATTTGAAGAGCATTCTTGGATTTTGGATCTTCCGTTTCACTATAGTCAAATTACTGTTTATTCAATAAAAAAGGTGAAGTCTTTTACCGCTATTTTTTAAAAATTTTACAAAACTTAAATTCGAGATTTACTTGAAAAGAACAAGTGTCAAACTACTTTAACCAGCTTGTATTGCTAGGAGCCTTTATCTTTATGATTAAATCAATTCCATAGTAGAGAGGGCCTCGTTTAATGCTCTTCTCTAGAACCTCTAGAGTCTAAGCTCTGGGCATCCATTATGACATATAAATAAGTAGAGCTGGATCTTAGTCTTGGTCTGAATGTTCATTAAACTAGTTTTCTCTCTTATGGTCCCAGAGGATCGTATTTACAGAGATCACATTAATGTTTTACATGCGCACTACTTTAAACATTTATGCTTCATTTTTGAAGTAAATGTTTGATTCTTGTTGTCTTGGATTAAGGTAAAATAGTTTATATTTACTATTTGTAACTAGCAATATTTTTCAAACTTCATTGTATATATACCTACCAACTTGTGGGACTTCTTCCACACAGCATAAGAATCAAACATATGTTTTTTTTTGGGGGGGGGGGGAGAGGAGGGGGTTGAGGCCTTCAAGGCTAAGAATAGCATTGCATTTGTTTTATTTTTTCTCCGTTTCTTAAAATCAATCTCTGTATAGGTAGAGATGTCAGTAGAGGTAAGATTGATTATATCTGAATTTTTTCATACATCATAAAACTAGGATCCATATTGGAAGTTAATAGTAGTGGTGTTAGTTTTGTTTTTTCTTTTGACTTGAACCGATTTGGGAGCATTGGTAGCTAAGATAGAAGGCCAAGGAGCTGAGGATTCTAGGTAAAGCTGTAAAACGGGTCGGATCGGGTCAACCCATTTAATAAACGGATCAATTTCGTATCGGCCTTGAAAATAGTTTAGATTTGCTCAAAACTGAAAAGTAATAAGTTTTCACACTAAACGGTCAAATCGTGTCGACATTGGGTTGAAATCGGTTCAGGTCTGTGTTTCTCTCAGTAAATTCATGTCGGGTTATTGTGTCGGGTCAGACTTTTACAGCCTTAATTCTAGGTCAATTCAACCACGTATTTAATTGGATTATATGTGTTTGGTCGAGTCAACAGTCAACACCTTTTTTTTTAATTTAAGTGATTTTTTGTTTCTGGACTAATTTAATCTCATTGATTCAAATATAACTTTGTTTTTGCGTTTGTGGGTGGGGGATCTGTCCAAGCATATCCTCTCAGAGACAACCTCTTTTGGCGGGCGGGGGGGGGGAAGGTTACCTAAGATGATGTTAATGTAATCTCTTATCCAACAAAGACGTATGGATTAGCAATCTCAATACTCGTCTTTTACGTTTATTATTTCACGTCTTCATTGATATTTTTGCGTCTATTAATTTGGTTATTGATATCTAAACTAACAAAGTGAGGCTTCCAACTATTGTAATGGGGACCAAATACTATTTGATATTTTTTGATCCCTTGATATTGCAATCCAATGCTTTATTATTGCATTGTTTAATCTCCATGAAGTGAGAGACTTAATAGCTCAAGTCGCATTAAGGTTATGCTCCAAACACAAAGTAATGAGATTGAATCCCATGATTTACAGTTCTTCTGACCTAAAAATGCACACTCATCCCTCCACTCCCCAGCTATAGAAAGGCCATGGGTTGTTTGTATATAGGCCCAATGGGCTGACATTTTTATCTTTGATTAAAAAAATTAATTTGTATGAAACAATCTTATTTAAGAAGCTTGGAAAATGAAAACCCATCCGAATAAATGCGAATTTGAAACAAATGAATTGAGATTGCTATTGTAAAAACACTTCGCTATACCTACTTTATACAAAACACAAGTTGTTAATCTCAAAGATTTCTTAGGGCATACTGTTGGCATGGAGTGTCATTGCAAGCATGAAAATCCAAATATTCCCATTGCGCTTATAACTTACGCATTTACATACGAAATATTCTAAAATCTAAACATGTTTACACTTGTGACAGAATATTAATACGTAGTGGGTACGCACATTAAAAATGTCTGAATTAGTCAAAACTTATATCATACACTCGAGTGTATGTACTCTCATGTGAAACATAAGTAATTATATATTAAAATATAAAACATATGACAAATACACCAAAAAAAAAAATATATAAAATAAACATAAGAGTGCGTACTCACACGTGTATATAATAATTTGCCTGAATTAGTCTTGCAAGTTGCAAAGCATTTGCCTTTACATTACATACATGTAACAATGAAACTCCAACAAAACCTCATCAAAAGAAAGCTTTAAAAAAGAAAAAATTCCACCCAGGAACAAACATTCTATCCTTTTGTACAACATATTCACGCTAATCTAAACAATATCCAACCACAACGGGTATATATCATCATACCCAAAAGAAGGAAAAGAAATTAGTAAAGAGTGAAAAACTTACACTAATCTAAAAGTTTTTCTCATATTGACATAAATATGTATATATTTTTTCAATGTACCGACAATATGAAAAATCTGATATCTTTTTTTTATGAACATAGTATTTGTATAAATATAAAAATAGAATTTAACGATATGAATTAATATTTGAGTTTTGATATGAAGCATATATGTCATTATATAAAAATCGCATTTATGTTTGAGTTTCGACCTGAATTATATATGACAATAGTCAGACTGTAGGTAATGAAAGCATTTCAGCTATTTCATCCATAAATTTATCCATAACAACTTGATTGCTATCATCGTACAATTGAACATTCGGGAAAACTGAGATGCAAATATTAGTCAGACAGTCACTGATCATATATATGCTGGTAAAACCAAAAAAAACAAAATTTATGACATCCAAAAGATATAATTAGGAAAAAAAATTCAAAATTGGGGAAAACTGAGACGCAAATATCAAAATGTAATAATTTGAGAGTCATAGGCTTGCAGCTAATGCTAGTTTTATATATAAAGAGAACATGATTGTCGCCGAATGTGCAATTTTTTTTTTTAGGGCGGGGGTTATATTGACAAACCAAACCCCGCTGAGAAAAATTGATAATTGATTCTTAACAACATGACTGTCTCACCGAACAAGCAACCACTTGCGCCCACTGTCTCAACCTCGTCTTTATTGTCTTCGGATCATCCCCTGCCGCGCCCAAATCATTCATTCATCCTCATTAGCAACACTAATTTCAATTTGTATCATATCAGATTAAATGAAACTAACATGCAATTAATCCCATTATTAATTGAGGCGTTGCAATGCTGTTGATGTGAGCTAGTTTGTTTCTCATCAGCAACATAATCATCGAAAATCACGCTTAATGAATGATCATCGCGTAGAAGGCAAAAAAAGAGGAGAGAGAGAGAGTCGAAGGCTTACCAGGGCTGAACACGGTGAGAGGGCTCCCAACAGGGGAAGACACAGACAAATCGCTCTCCGATGACGTCGACTTCAAAACGGTCTCGTAGTAGGTCTTATTGACGGAGCAGTAAAACCCTAACGCCGGCAGAGTATCCGACAACCTCTGATCGGGTTCGAATCCGGGCGAGTCAAACCCGAACCCGAGGTCAATACAGCCTTTGAGCTCGTCCAAGTCTTCGTCGGTGAGGCTCTTGGTGCGGCGGTGGCGGCGGGACCACCTCTCCTTCCTCCGCAGCCAGGCCTCCTCCCGGAAGGAATCCGGCGACCATGACTTCTGCTTGAGCAGCGGCGCCGCCGTGTTGGGCTGTGACATAGCGGCGGGTCCCCGGCCCGCCCCTTGAGAGAGGGGGTGTAGAGGAGGAGGGGTAGAGAGAGCAATGGAGAGGATAGAAAGTGGGGGAGACTTAAAAGGGAGGGATAAGGGGTTTGGTGGGCACCCCCACCCAACCCAATGGGAAAACAGGGTTTTGAGGTCCAAGTCGTTATGACCTGGCCTGGCCGTTTTCTTTTTTGTTTTTTTTGATGGACGGGCCGTTTTAACTTATAATAATTTTAAAAATACATAATGAGGGGTCCTTTCGGCTTAATGGGCCTTGTTTTATGGTTAACTGGTTAAGTGACTCGGAAAGCGAGTTTATTGCTGGGATGATAGATTTTATTAAGGTTTATAAATGATGATTAAACATTTAAGATTATGATGGGATTAGTCCGTACTTTGGTGCTATCTGAACGTATGACTTTCATGCACACATTGTGTTCTACAATGACCAGCTAGCCGTCGGCTGGCGTCATTCAGTATTTTTGTTGTGCTACTGAAATTATAGCAACGCTATTGGTTGAGTTTCATACAGTGAGCCACCGCCTGTATTTCTAGTAGACAATTGGGTCAACTTACGTTGTTTCATATAAAATATTGAGTAACTTGATCTTTAGGTTAATGAGTGAGTAATAATGTAATCATTTTTTATCGGATCACGTTGAGTTGTTTTAGGGGTTCGTGTTTGCGAGTTCGAGTCGTATTGTTGTAAGGTGGATTAAACTTTTGAAAACATAAAGGCAAGTCATATTGTTGTAAGCAGGGACAAAGGAGAGTGGGGGAGGGAGGGGGGAGGATGGGAAGGGAGGAAATATCCTGATAGAGAGAAGTGCAACGACATCATTGATGGAAGGGAGGAGATAAATCGACGTTTGCATAACACTAATTGACATAATCACCTCATTGTGTCAATCATGATAGGACTTGATAATAACATATCAAAATTAAGTCAGTTCAAAGTTAATATTATTGGTAATCAACAAAAAGTTCGTATTATTTTTGTCCAAGCACCTACAAAACTTGTATTATTAACATTCAAAATCGCTAAAAATAATTTTAAAAAGGATTATTCGACACAATAAACCCTAAGTTTGGGGGTATTAGACGTTGTTAATCCCAACAAAGCAAGTGAATGCCACTGCTCCCAACTTTAACGTTGTTTATTTTCATTGCACTGCTAGTGAACCCAACTCAGTGTTTTCATGATATGGCTTGCCGGAAGTACATGTGGACAATGACTTAAATGAAAGACAATCTTTTTTTTTTGGTTTTTTAATGACTTCAGCGCATTTCTCTCTCTGTCTATGTGTGTGTGTGTATATATGTGTGTGTGTATATGAAGTAATAAAATTAAAATAAATAAAATAAAATACTACATTGATTAATTCGTACATGCTCTAAAAATAACGCCTATATTTTTAATTAAATTGTCAGTAAATAATTAGACAAATTCAACAAAGATTAAAAACTCAAAAGTATACTAAACAGTAGGAAATAATTAAAAGAAAACCCTAAAACAAAAAATCGACCCCTACTAGCACACCCCTAACAGCAGCCAAACTCCATAACCCTTTCTCAACCCAACCCGCATCACCACGCCAACCACCATCCTACCACTGCCTTATAACATGCTAATGGCCGCCAAAGTCTCGATTGGGCAAGCCACTTTCCGATGAGCACGACAGTGGCCACAATCCACCATCCCTTCTTTACTATTGTCTAGCACCAACCAACAATGGGCTTGATTGGTCCACCTAGTGTGTTGCATCTCCCTTAAATTTGAATGGAGAACCGCCTCTCACAGTACCCGACCACTTTCACTGTCACCTTTAATAACCAATACAATAGAAAAAGGATGCAATGGTTTTTTTTTTTTTTTTGAAAGAAAGGTAAGCAGTACAATCTATGCAGTCATTCTCTCAAGGATTTTCCCTAAATTATCCTCATAGAGGGCAAAAAGAAGGTTCCTGCGTGGGACCACATTCCAAGCAACCGTGGAATGTAAGGAGTGACCAAACTTTGCCAGCCAATCAGCTGCGCAATTACCCTCTCTAAAAATATGATGAATAAAAACCTTGTTACATAACTGAGTGTAAGCTAATATATCTTGCACAAGTACATGAATTTTTCATGGGGGGTTGAATACGTCCTTGAACTGCTTGGATGAGAGCTTTGTTATCTCCTTCAATGTGAATATGAGTGAAACCTGCTGGGACTGCAGTTTTAATACCATTACGCATTGCTATTGCTTCTGCTACTAAGATTGATGATCTTTCCAAATTGAATGCTGAAGCTTGGATGAACTTTCCTATCCAGTCACGGATGATGAATCCTCCTGCTGCACCTTGTGATGATTTGGATCCATCAAAATTTATTTTGATGAACCCCCCTTGTGGCTTATTCCATGCTACCCAATATGTCTTGTTCCGGTTGGTGGTTGACATATTTGGGTTTGGTAGTTGAATTGATTGTGTGAGGTTGTGTCTAATGCGTCATTCAACAGTAGCTTTTTCAGCTCTAACCAATGTTATTCCTGGGTTGGGCGTTTCACTATGAAACGCCATATTGTTCCTTATTTTTCATATACTCCATAGCAGAGCAACTAATCTATCGATTTTAACTGCAGAACCGGCAGCTCTGACGTCACTAAGCATTTGTAGTATATCAATTTGTGGGTCGAAATGGGGGTCGTGTTAAGTCAATTGTGAGAAACTGCTAATCTCCAACAATTCTGTGAAACAATACATCCCAAAAACAAATGGGTCGTATCTTCAATCGTTGTGTGACAAAAAGGGCAACGAGAATCAGTGGTCATGCCTCTTTGAGCCAAGGTTCCTCTCGTAGGCAGCGATGCATGACAAATTTGCTAAAGAAATTTTTTTAACTTTGGCATAATATCTAAATTTCAAATCCATTTATACTCCCATACAAGTGGGTTGACTAGGTCTAGCCCATGTGTGACCCAAGTCGCTGTCTTAGTGGGAAATTGACCATTCCTAGAAAGTCCCCAATACACAGAGTCGGTAATGGAATTGGCAAGGGTAGAGGTTGCAAGAATCCACTGTAAGTAGACAGAGTCAACTAATAAACTAAATTGTGTCGTGTCTCATTCTTTGGTTGCTATTATAAACTGTGATACCTTAAGAGATGTATCTATGAGGGAAAGGTCCATAATGTTGAGCGAACTGGCTAAGCTGTCATTTGCACACCAGTTATCGAGTCAGAAGTTAATGTTTACTCCATTACCCACTTTCCACCTTACTCATTTCCTAAATTGTTGTTGATTATTAAGGCTGCACTTCCAAGCCCAGGAATCATATTTTTTGGCTTTGAGAGCAAAGAAGTTTGCATCAATCTAGTATTTCACCTGCATTTGCTCCACCCAAAAACCATGATCATGGAACAATTTTCAGGTTAATTTACTTAGAAAAGCACTATTAACTGCTTCCATTTTTCTAAGTCTAAGACCTCCGGCTTTCTTGGGTTGACAGATTTTGTCATAGGAAACCATGTGCATCCCCTTATTTTCATGTGACCTTTTTCAAAAAAATCTCTACTTATTTTATCTATCCGACGGCTAGTTTCTTTAGGCAATTGAAAGCATAGCATTGCATGTGTAGGCATTGATTCAATATGAGATTGAATTTGTACCACCCTTCCTGTCTTAGAGACATGTCTGGTCTTCCAAGTTTGTAACTTTGCAGTTGTTCTGTTTACTAAGTCAGAAAAGTTTTTGTTTTTGGCCGACCCGTAAAAACTGGACACCCAAGGTACTTGTCAAGATTGGCTTGATGCTTAATGTTAAAAATAGACAACACAAGTTGCTTGTCATAAGAAGTGGCATTACTTGAGAATGTTAATGACGAATTATGAAAATTTATGAGCTAGCCCGTGTTTTGACATAAATTACTTAGAACAGAACTTAACTCATGGCAGGATTCAATATTAGTTCTACAAAAAAGTATACTATCATCGGCAAAAAGCAAGCATGAGATTTTAGCAGCTCTTGGTGAAAGCTTGAAACCAATCCCGCACTTTTTCCGATCAAGCGCCTTACGGAGGGCTCTGGTTAGAACTTCCATGCATAAGATGCCTTAATTAGGTCTACCCATTTGGAATGAAATCCCAAAAGGCGTAAAGTATTAAACAGAAAATCCCATTCAACCCTATCATAGGCATTTTCCATATCAAGCTTGAGTGCTACTCAAGCTTTTTTCCCTTTCATATTTTTGAATTTGTTCATGATTTCATGCGTAAGTAGAATGTTGTCATGGATTGAATGTTTAGGCACAAAGGCACTTTGGGTCGGGTCAGTTATCTTTTTCAAAATCGGCCGCATCTGATTGGCAAGAATTTTTGAAATAAGTTTGTAAGTGGTATCGTACAAACTAATGGATCGGAACTGGGCAGTGGTGGCTGGCTGACTCACTTTCAGAATTAGTGCGATAAGCGTATGATTAATCTGTTTGGGTAGTTTGCTGTCTTTAAAAAAGGATCTGACAGCCCGCAGACATCCTCTTTAATAATATGCCAGTGGTCTTGAAAAAATTCGCTCTGAAGCCGTCAGGCCCTGGAGCTTTAAACTTGTCCATTTGGAAAAGGGCTTCCTTAATTCCTGTTTCTTGAATGGGAAATCTTTGATTATCCTCAGTAGTGACTAAATTAAGCATTTCCATATCAATATTAGAGGTGCCTGCATGAGCTGATTTACACCCGACAGTAAAGTCAGTGAAACATTTTTTCAATTTGTGCAGATTCATCAACCCATACTCCTGAATTATCCTTAACTTTTGTAATCTTGGTTCGTGTCTTTCTTGCCTTCATAAACTGATGGAAATATCAGGAGTTTCTATCGCCGTTTATCAGCCATTCTTTTCTTGCAAATTTCCCCCAATATTTTTGGTTAAAAAGGTGCATCTTTCCCCATTGCTTTATAAGTCTGTAGTGCTAGTTATTTAAACGAGCACTATTTGGCTCATGGACTAATTTGGCTTCAACATATAGAAGTTATTCCATATTCCTTTCCAGCTTGTGCTTAAAACTTCCAAAAGTATGCTTACTCCACGATTTAAGGTCCAGTTTGGTTTTTTTAAGTTTCTGTACTAACTTATACATAGAAGTGCCTTATACTCTCGTTCTCCAATTTTGTTTGACAATACAGTGCATTTCCTAGTAGTGAGCCCAGGAGTATTGGTATTTGAAATTCGTACCCATTTCGAGGCACATGCGCTGGCTCCGTATTGAGCAGCACAAAAGCATGATCGAAGCATGTAAAGAGGCTATTATTGACTATGTGGGAAGGAAATAGCTGCGCATTGTCCTCCCTGAACAGAACTCTATCAAGTTTTTCATAAACAAGTTGTCCACATAGGATTTTTTTCCAAGTGAACACCCGCCCTTAGACATTAGCATCAATACTTCGAGTGTAATTCAAAAAATATTAAGGCGTCGTGTTCGTGAACTAGTTAAAGGAGCACCACCAATCTTATCAGAAGACCACAACATTTTATTAAAATTCGCCATTATACACCAAGGTAAGGTAATGGAGTTGCTGAGCTAATTAAGATGGTGCCAGAAAACGTCTTTATCTCTTATCTGCGCAGCAGCATAGACTGCTGTCAAAAGAAATTGTTTACTACCATGTTTGTCGATAACATGACAATGTATTTCCCTATTGTCTTTTGCTATGACATTAAGATCGACATCAACAGAATCCCGTAGACACCAAATTCCCCCCTATTGACCGTTGGTATTGTATTGTATTGTGAAAATCCCAAATTTCTTATAATTAATTCCATATTCTGTTCGTTAACCATAGTTTCAAGTAGAAACAAAATGTCTAGCTTAATAGTACAATTAATAAACGCTATTTCCTATCTTGATTGGTATTTTTTTGCACCTTAAACATTCCAACAAATGACTTTCATGCAAGACAATGATGATTAAAGTTGTTCCGATGCAGAGAGCGTTCGTGTTGTAGCATTTGATCCATAGGATCGGTCGGTAAAATGGCATTGGAAAATAAGCGATACAGCTTAATTCCACTCACCAGTAAAAAAATTCAGGAAAAAAATAATAATATCATACAACATAATATCAGAGGTAACAATTACCTCATTCATCCCTGTAAAAATACGATAAGCTAGAATACAAGAAGATTGGGCAACCACGTCACTGGAAAAAATAAGAGCTCTCCTCTGGCCCCATAAGACTACTTTGGTGTAAAGGTTGCTGCAACACATACAGTGATGTCTCCAACCTGCTGGAAATGGACGTGGTAGAGCAAGGCAGAGACAGAAAGATACCCATAGAATCCCATAACCTGTGCCACCAAAAAAGGCAAAGAACAAGTACACAACATCCAAAAAGAGGGCATACACAATGCAGAGCCAGTTCCTTTCAAAAATTAAAGCCTGCAGCAAAAGAGAAAACTAGATCGAGTTCGAATTCGACGTCTCAGTTACCAACAAATGTATGTTGTTATCATCCCTGACTTGACTTCGTAATGGGCATACTGAGGTAAACTCTAGTCGCCAAGGAGACCCTATCCTGGTATCATAGTAATTAACCTCAGGAACACGCCATAAACCCATGGAAAAGTGGATGAGTAACGAACACAATGCTGCCTCCTCCCAAAGCAGGGGTGGCAATCATCCATCAGTAACATGCTAGCCAAAAATCTTTCCAAACCCGCAATGAAATAACATAGTTTTGTCCTGTAATACATAAGAGCAAACACACAATACCATTCCAACACCTGAAAATGAGTACGTTTGTGCAAGGAAAAGACAGAGAGAACACCAAGGAGCCCACAACTTGGGTAAATAAAAAATAGAAAGCACAAGTACACAGCATCCCAAAAAAGGAAACCAAAGAGGCATAACCCATCCTGATCAAACATAAAAGGTTGTAACCTATATAAAAACCAAATCAACGTATGAGTTGACAACAAAGTTGAAATGATATCATCCATGACTTGACTTCGTGGTGAGGTAGCTAAGTAAAACTGTAATTGCCGAGGACGATGAAAACATAACCGAAAGGGGGAAGGAAAAAAACCAAAGCAAGGATGACAATCTTCCAGCAAGAATAAACTGACCAAACAACATTGCAATCATATACTGTAAGAAAATAAAGATACCATTGCGTACATAAGAGCGAACATACAATACGAGACCAACCTATAAGCTAAACCACCTTTCGTACGAAGAAGGAGACCAAGAACGACAAGGTCCCGACACCTAAATCCCAAAAAAAAAACCTCTAGTAGAAGCCAATGGAAGACAAGGCAAGAGAGCATACAAATGAAGCCAAATTCGAGGTCCGACAAGAGGAAGAATTCAGCAACAAGATGACATAAATAAGAGCATAGACCATTACAACATTACCTAGAAACGAACATTCTATCCCACCAAGGCACCAACCCCAAGCATCCCCCCAAAAATATCAAAAAAATAGGTCACGAATAGTAAAGATGTGACATGAATAGCAACGCATCTACCAAACCACACCAGATAAGCAAGCTCAATTGAAGTAATCATCAAGCCCAAACTAACCATACTAGCTCTATTCCACATAACATGAGCATGGGCTCTACACCAAACTGCACAATAGTCCCATAGCCACCTGAAAAAAGTACCCCAGTCCCACAAATCATAGATAACAGAGCATGCAAAGGCACAAAGATAATCAGACCTATAAACCTTTGTTTTCATACGGACAAGAATGTCAACAAATAGGCACTCAACTAGGAGACACAGAAGTGTAGTACTCTGCAAACATGGATAAAAAATCATCACGTAAAGCCAGAAAACTCGGAGAGGGGTGTCGGAATTAATAGTACACAATATAAAATTCAACAATAGTCATAAAGTGAAATTAAATAGGGATTACATTACAGTTAATCTAACTGTCCTCGATGAGACCTACAATTGAAATTAAACATATAAATTAAACAAATTTGGAATTAAAATTGGCAAATAAACTCACAAATTAAACTTTAAAAACAAACTAATTTACAAATTGAGAATTAACCTAGAATTGAAACTAAACCTATAAATTAAACAACTTGGCAATTGAAATGGGCAAACAAACTCCCAAATTAAACAATAAAACAAACTAATCTACGAATTGAGAATTAACCTATAATTGAAATTAAACCCATAAATTAAACAAATTTGGAATTCAAATTAACAAACAAACTCACAAATCAAACAATATAAACTTATTAATCTACAAATCGAAGAATTAAGTAACAAATTCAAGCCAATTATAATATTTAAACTAATATTAGTAAAAAGAGAACTCACAAATTTGGAGAGGGATGTTAGGCTCGTGGGCTGTGCACTGGCAGTTGGGAGGCGACTCGGCGTGGGGCCGGTCGCCGGTCACTGGTGGGCTAAGTTTGTGTGTGGGTGGGGGTCGGGGTTTTGGGTGGCCAGTGGCTGGCCGCAGAGGGTTAGAGAATATGAGGGGGCGGTGGTTACTTATTTGACTATACAACAAGGCGTAAGTTATAAACAAAAAAGATTGAAAAAAATAAAACTTCAAAAATGAGGGATACGGGATTCAAACCCACGACATCAAACATAGCAAACAAGGAGGCACATGGACCATTAAGCTACCTACTCCTTCAAGTGTCCCTTCAACGCATTTGTTATATATACACAACTTCAAAATTTTGTAATTTCCAACATATATTAATTTTTTTTTTTTGAGAGGGGTGTCGGGTGACACCCCTGACACCACGCTGGCTACGCCACACTGACAACGAGATGAAAATAAATTTTTCAGACAATAATTCAAGGAAATTAGTCAACAATCTTACAAAATTAATGAAGATTGGGCCCAAGGAACAATAATCAATTAAGGAACTTGTGAAATATGTGAAATAAAAGGAAAATATGTAGAAGATCTGTTAGCCATGTCAGCATTGGTTGTTATAACAGCTCACTATCTCTCTTGTATTAAACATACATAAGCTGTCATGTACATTGCAAATAATAAGATGAAGACATAAGAATTTTCGTCTCTTTCATTGTCACATATTTTTTCTCTTTCATTTTCTCATGGTATCAGAGCACCATGGTTCTGACCTGGTGTTTTTCTTGATCAATCGTGGAAGATCTTGATTGCCTTAGATACTGATAGTTTTTTTACTTGAGGCATTCACAATGTTGGCAGAAACTGAGAATTCAGAATCCAACTACAATCAAAGACAAGCTACTGAATGCTACATCAACGATCCTTTATTTCTCCAGAGCTCAGATCATCCAGGTATGCAGATTGTGAATCTCAAATTGACTGGATTAAATTTTCAGAAATGGAGTCGATCAGTCAAGATCGCTCTTAGAACAAAGGTGAAACTTGGATTTGTTGACGGTTCTTGTTCTAAGCCTAATAAAAAATCACCTAAGTTTGATCAATGGATCAAATGTGATAGCATGGTAGTACGTTGGTTGCTAAATTCAATGACACCAGAGCTGTCTGAAGCATTCTTGTATGTGAATTCAGCCCAAGAACTATGGAATGAACTCATAGAACGATTTGGAGAGAGTAATGGACCTCTTTTATATCAACTGGAAAAAGAAATCACTGACCTATATCAAGGAAGTGATTATGTGGCTATGTATTACACGAAATTAAAGAAGCTTTGGGATGAGATTAGTGATATGTCTGACATTCCAGTTTGTACATGTCTTGAAACCTGTCCATCAATAAAAAAAACTTTGATGTTAGAACAGAGACAGAGACTTATGCAATTCTTGATGCTTCTCAATGAGGAGTATGAGGCCATACGAGGTCAAATTTTACTGTTAGAACCTTTACCTAGAGTGAACAAGGCATACTCTATGATTCAAAGGGTGGAGAAGCAAAGACATGTCACCAATTCTGTTGGCATACCTAAAGAAGTTGCAGCAACTGTTAACAGAACAAATATCTCTAATAGTGGAGAGGTCGATGATGCAAATGCTTTCTTTGCAAAGAACAGGATTAAGAAAGACTTGAGGAAGATAAAGTCCAGCAAGTTTTGTGACCATTGCCAGAGAACTGGTCATGAAAGGGATCAATGCTTCAAGATAATTGGGTATCCAGAGTGGTATGAGGGACCAAAAGGAAAAAAGAAGATAGGGGGACCAAGGCTGGCTGCTAATGTCATCAATTATTTTGGTAATCAAGACACTCCCCTAGATGAAGAAGGATACAACAAATGAGGAACCAACAAATCTCAGTTTGATTCCAGCTTCATACAGCCCTTAGCACAGGAGGTTATGAAATTCACAAAGGGGAATCAGTCTAGCAACAACCAATATGATACAATAGGTGGTACATATGCAAACTTTACAGGTAACACCATCTTTATTGGGTTTACTAGCATTTGCTGTGCTACTCAACATGGTGAATATAGAACATGGATTGTGGATACAGGGGCCAATGATCATATGTCATATGATCTAGATTTATTTGTCAATGTGGATGCTTTGTCCAGGCCAGTTTATATCACATTGCCAGATGGAACACTTAAAACTGTTACATTAGGTGGAAATGTACAATTGGATGACAAAATTATGTTAAAGAAGGTGCTATATGTACCTGAGTTCAAATTCAATTTACTATCAGTTACCAAACTCTTGGCAGATCAAAACTTATGCATTCACCTCTATTCAACTGAATGCATTTTCCAAGACCTTACAACTAGTCAAGTAGTGGCAGTGGCACAGGAACACAATGGCTTGTATAAATTGGAATCACAGGCCAACAGCAGACACATCAAGAAAAGTGGCTTGGGAAGAAGAAATTCAAAACAACCTTCAGCTGATTCAAGAAACCAGAACATGAGAGCTGCAGTACCTAGTCTTACAACTATTGCCAATAAAGCATGTAGTCAGTTGCCCTTAGACATATTATATGCTAGACTAGGCCATACTTCCATGTCCAAAATGAAGTATATTTCAGCTTGTAAGGATGTTATTACAGACAAGTTCTTCTGTGAAACATGCATTTTGGCTAAAGCACACAGGTTACCTTTTGGAACAAGTGCAATTACCACTAAAGCTCCATTTCAGCTAGTTCACATGGATTTGTGGGGGCCATACAGAACAGCAAATATAAATGGAGCTCAGTATTTCATTACTATTGTGGATGATTTTACAAGGAATACATGGACTTAGTTGCTGCAATCTAAGACCCAAGTATATACAACTGTAGAATATTTTCTGAATATGGTGGACACTCAATTCAATACCAAAGTTGTTATGATTAGGACAGACAATGGCACAGAATTCATGCAATCTGCCTGCCTTAATCTTTTTGGCACTAGAGGTATTTTGCATCAAGAATCTATAGTCAAAACACCACAACAGAATGGGGTTGTGGAGAGAAAACATAGACACTTGCTTGACACTGCCAGGGCTATTAGATTTCAGGCAGGTTTGCCCAAATATTTTTGAGGAGAGTGTGTTCTTGCTACAACACATATTATAAACAAACTTCCCATGGAGAATCTACATTGGAAAAGTCCTTTTGAAATGTTATATGGTCAAGCACCCAACATTGAAGAACTGAGAGCAGTAGGTTGCCTATGCTATGCAGCAAAAATAGGAGAGACAGATAAGTTTGAACCTAGAGCAAAGAAATGTGTTCTTCTTGGATACACCTTTGGGTTCAAAGGGTATAAACTATATGATCTTGAATCAAAGAAACCTTTTCATAGTAGAGATGTTCTTTTCCAGGAGCATATTTTTCCTTTTAAAGAAAAGGTCCAATCCACATCAACTGAAGCAGTGCAGTCTTTTATTTGGCCCAATTCAACTACACCCAGCCCTGACACTTTTAATGATCTGATTTCTGCACAGTCAGATTCATTCCCAAATCAAAATGTTCAAGTTTCTTCACCACCAGACAACAGTTATCCAAATGATCCTATTGATTCCAATACCTATCCACACTCCAGATCAGCAGACAACACATTACTTATATCAGATTCTGAAGATAACAGGTCAATACAGGCACAACACCAACATCGTGATCAAACAAACCTCAGAAGATCAACCAGATCCAGAGCAACTCCTGCCTGGTTGTAGGACTTCATTCAACCTAGAAGTCATAAACACCCTGATGATACTTCACTGTCTCATAGTCTTCACAGCACAATTGCTCATCCATTGATTAAGGTTGGGGATTTAAGCCATTTATCTTCAACTTTTGTTGCATCATTGATGTCTGTCATGTAGGTTTATGAACCCTACACATATTCTCAAGCCAAACATAGTCCAGAATAGATAGCAGCCATGGAGAAGGAATTAACAGCACTGGAAGAAAATGGGACTTGGAGCCTAAAGCCTCTCCCACCAGGAAAAAAGGCCCTTACCTCAAAATGGGTATACAAGATCAAATTTAGGCCTGATGGGTCAATTGAAAGACACAAAGCTAGGCTAGTCATAAGAGGCTTTGAACAAGTCAAGGACAAGGATTACAAGCACACTTTCCCCCCTGTTGCTAAATTAACAACAGTGAGAGTGCTTATAGCCCTGGCAACAACTAGAGGATGGCCTTTGCATCAACTTGACATTAATAATGCCTTTTTACATGGATTTATTGATGAAGAAGTGTATATGCAACCCCCAGAGGGTTATGAGAAAGCAAAACCAGGGCAAGTATGCAAAGTTAAAAGGTCTTTATATGGTTTAAAACAGGCATCAAGGCAGTAGAACTTGGAATTGACCAAGTTCCTTATCAAACAAGGGTACACACAATCCAAGAGTGATTATTCCCTTTTTACTAAAGTATCTAAGGGACTGTGTACATTTATCCTTGTGTATGTTGATGATTTGCTAATAGCTGGTGATGATGATCGGTCTATTGCTCAGCTCAAGGCTAGTCTTCATGCAGCATTTACCATTAAAGACTTGGGTCTAGCTTGGTATTTCCTTGGCATTGAGATAGTCATGTCCAAATCTGAAACTTTCCTCAACCAACGAAAATATATACTAGATATATTGGTTGATATTGGACTCACTGCAGCAAAACCAACCAAGTTTCCTTTGCCTAAAGGCTTGAAGTTATCTACAGAGACTGGACAACTATTGGATAATCCAGAAATTTATAGGAGAATTATTGGGAGGTTATTATACCTCAATCTCACCAGACTAGACCTTTCATATGTTGTTCAACACCTCAGTCATTTTTTGCAGGCTCCCAGGGAGCCACACTACCAAGTAGCTTTGCATGTACTGAGGTATCTTAAAGGGACAGTCAACAAAGGTTTGTTTTACTCCAAGGACAGTAACTTAAAGGTAGCAGCATAATTTGATGCTGATTGGGGTAGTTGCCAAATGACTGCTAGATCATTGACAGGGTATTGTGTCTTCTTAGTGACTTCTTCAATATCTTGGAAGACAAAGAAGCAAAAGGCTGTCTCGAAGTCAACTGCTGAAGCATAGTATAGATCAATGTCAGGCACCACATCAGAACTAGAATGGATGTCTTACATCTTACATGACCTGAAAATTCCAGTTCAGCTTCCTTTTACAATGTTCTGTGACAACAAAGCAGCATTACATATAGCAGAAAATCCGGTGTTCCATGAAAGGACTAAACACCTTACGATTGACTGTCATTACACTAGAGACAAATTGCTTGAAGGATTCTTGAAGATAATGCATGTTTCATCCAGAGATCAATTGGTTGATCTGATGACAAAACCTTTGGGTGAATTTCAGCATAACTACCTTAGTTCCAAGCTTGGATTGTTGGACAATCCACCAATTCCAGCTTTAGGGGGGGGGGATGTGAAATATGTGAAATAAAAGGAAAATATGTAGAAGATCTATTAGCCATGTCAGCATTGGTTGTTATAACAGCCTCACTATCTCTCTTGTATTAAGCATATATAAGCTGTCATGTACATTGCAAATAATAAGATGAAGACATAAGAATTTTCGTCTCTTTCATTCTCACATATTTTTTCTCTTTCATTTTCTCAAAACTATTCAAAGAAGAACATCCTGATGGCTTAAACACAAATAAGAAAAAGGATAGAAGACTTACCTGAGGCATCCTACTTTTTAGAATAGTTTGAGATCCCTTCGGAATCTTTCCGGTCTTGAGCATGGACAACAAAACCCGACCAAGCAACATGGCGCTAATTCGGATGCAACGAGCCAGAGGCAGAGGCAGGGGCTCGTCATGGGGACTTGGCATACAAGACAAACAAACAGCATTAGAAGCACACAAACTGCATTAGAAAAAGGATGCAATGGTGGAGATGGATAATGGGGGTGAGATAAGAGATGAAAGGTCTTTTCTTTTCATTGGTAAATATGAGTTAGGAAATATGTAAAAAATGACAAAAATTTATCGAAGTTTGCAGAAGTTATAAAGAGTTAATATTTTTTTGAAATGATTGATAAAAATTAGTTAAAGTTGAGAAAGATTGGAAAAAATCGGTAGAAATTGATAAGAGTTTGAAGGTGTTAGTTAGAAATGTACAGGAGTGAAGATTTTTTTGTATAATTTTTGACGTAACATTTATCATAATTAAAAAACTAACTAAATTTGGTAAATTGGTGTCTTACATTTGCTTTAATAGCTTGATAAGTGTTGTTGCAAATGTCTACATGTTTACAACTTTTAATATATTTAGCATGCGCGTGCACACACACACAAAAATTATTGTGATGATGTGTCACTTAAAAAACACAAATTTATGCGATGATGTGTCATTAAATAAACACAAACTCTTGTATGAAACAGTCTCACAAAAATTTATTGTGAGACCGCCTACATGGCAAGACATTTTCTTTTAAATTGTATGCGGCAATTATGAGTGTATGAGACATGTCACGATATAAGTCATCGTGAGACAATTTTACACAAGATTTACTACACACACACACGCACACGCGCACGCACACACACATATATATAAAAGACTTTTGGTTAAGCCGTCGTGCATGTGTACTTGCGACAAGCTACTGCATTAGACAGTGACGGATCCAAACATTTAGGATATGAGTGTCCATCTATTAATGCCACTATTAATATATATTATTCAAGGAAAAAAATAATATGATACGTACTATGATAGTCTATTTTGTATAGATGTTTCATCTTTTTTTTTTTACACAAACGTTCCACTTTGTACTTCTATACTAACGGAACTTGATATATAATAATAATATATCCAACTTTTTTAACTAAAAAAAGATAGTCTACTACTTGTTTGTCTATGTGATTCTTCATATTTTGAATGTGATACATAAATTATGCTGACACCATATATGTTACAATTACCTAACATTTACTAAAATCTTGATTATAGAACATAAATTATCAGCACCAAATAATAAAACTCGTAAAAAGTCAAAATTAAGCTGTGAAGTGAACATGTGGAAATATGAAATAAAACTTCAAATGACTCAATATAAATTTTTTTGGATGTATTTAATTTAATTTAATTCTTCTATGAAATTTCAACTATAGTTGTAGTTTTTATAATAAAAAGACATAAAAATGTCACTATGTGGATTGAGCATATTTAGAGAGTACATAAAAATGCCACTATGTGGATTGGACATATTTAGAGAGTGTCCATAACTTTTTAGATCTATTTTACGACTCAATTACGAGTGCCCACATATATTAATAAAATCTACTTCAAAATAGCTTAATAAATTTTTTTGAGTAGAACAACCCAACTCAACAAATAGATGTGCCGATGTCATCAGAACACCAAGTTAGACTTGGTAACATCGTAAGAAAAATAAAACCAATTTAATAGCCTTGACGTGTGTGTGTGGAAGGGATTAACCTTGGCATTTTGAGTGCCAAAGACTCGAAACTTCGATGGTGTGCTCGTGGTGTACCGCATGCATTGAGTATGTAGTGACCATTTAACGGACTGTATATATACTATAAAATTCGCGGTGAACCCCACCGCAAACCGGAAAGAGGAAGAGAATTTAGGAATTTCGCACAGGTTAGAAATTGGCATCGTCGTTCTCCTATTAGGCGAGCTAGGGTTAGGGGTCGTTCGTTCGTCCATCCTGTATCCCATTCCATTCAATCCGACCTTGCAACCAAATCAAGGAGAGATTAGAGAGATTGATAGAGAGAGAAAGATCAAAGATGTGGCACGAAGCTCGGAGGTCGGAGAAGAAGGTTCACGACATGATGGACGCGGCTCGAAAGAGAGCTCAGCGGCGAGCCATCTTTCTAGCCAAGAGGCGCGGCGATCCTCAGCAGTCCATCCAAGTCATTGGCTCTCGCTGCCGCACCTATCGCGATGATGGCCTCTACCAAGCCACTCAGGATCAGCAGGGCTTGTCAGTCTCTCTTCATCACTCCCCCCCCCCCCTCTTTCTCTCTCGGGTTAGGGGTCTTTCGATTATGGTTGTTTGTAGGTTGAGAATTTAGAGGATTTCAGCTATTGGAATACTTAAGAGAACAGCCTTTTTCTTGTTTTGACATTCTTTTCTTTGTGGGTGGGGCTTGGGAGGAGGGATTGAATGCATACCTCTCATTTGATGCTGACGTATGGAAATTTTTTAAGAGTTTGATTGATTCAGCTAGAAGTAGGAAAAAAATTGAATGAAAAAAGAATCATTTTTGGTCTAGTTTGGAGCACAAACCGAGATTGGCTTCAACATATATGGAAGAAAGCAGGAAGGGAGTTTCTATTGACTGCGGAAGGCATAAAGATAATGAGCCTGAATCTTTGGTTCTTGTTAAGCTATGTAATGTGCGTTGATAATGTTTTCTGGAAGTTTGGTTTGATACTTGGGATTCTGATAGACTTGTGCATCTACAGTCAGAGCCTGTTATGGCATACATATATTGCCGTTCTGCTTAGTGTTGACATTTAGACAGTGGCGAACTTGCCAATTGTTGTTGAAGGATGTCTCCAAAACTGACTCAGTAGATGAGATTTTCTATTCTGTAGTTATAATATTTATTTTGCAGTGAACATTTTGAAGCGGAGGTCATTTTATAGATAAAGGACTGAAGGGTGGAATGGGTTTGATCAGGTTACAGTTAAGGTTGGGTAGAACTATTCAATTCCTGTTGGTGTGACAGTTAGTGCAATGTCCAGGACAGTTATTCTTCTCAGTATGAGAATGACAAATCTGTGGGCCAGTGTGTACAACTTTGAAGATAGTTATGCTTGCGCTTTTCCTTCCATGAATATTTTTGCAGCTGGAATGTAATGGAAGACAATGAAATGACTTGTTCAAGCCAAAACTTTTCACGGATACAGGATGCGTAGTCAAAGTTTGAAAGCATTGAAATTTCTGTCATTTTTCTGTGGAAGTTTCAGTCGGATGAGAAGTGTTTAGGTATTGGATTGCTGTTCTTAGTTTAGAATGGTCTTTACCATGGCAACTAGTTAAGTTTCTTGAAGTTTTATGGTTCCTTCCTTTGACCACTTTCGGATTATGTGGTAAAGGGAGGTAGGAAGATCCTGTTCTTTGTCATGAATGTCACCGAGAAAGTTGTAGTGAAGGGGAGGAGGAACATCCGGTGATGATTTCTCCTACATGAGTGTTGGTTAATTGATTTGTAGGTTGAAGGCGTCACAGCTTTTGTCAAGGAATGAGGAAATAGATGCGAAGGGGTGGATGGGAGTAGAAAGGAACTGTTTTAGTATGACATGGTTGTTTTCTGTAGAGACACAGTAATTGATTTGGCATAAGTTTGAATTGATATGCTTGGCACTTCCTTGTGATCACGCTAGCTAAGCTAGACGACATGGTAATTCGTGTAGTTGCTGTGAATTGTCAAACACAGCAGTTTTATTCTATTATGCTGCCATTCCACGGAGCAGTGGTGTTATTCATTGTACTGTGGTTACCATTGTGCTTAGGAGTACCTGTATAAAAACTGAAGTTCCAAGTGCCACTCTTTGCTTATGTTTTCGTGTTTAATTGCGTGTCATTCCCATGTACATGGTGTGGGCTTCTGGGAAGGTTATGTTCTGTTAATCTAATGCTATGTATTTTGACTTTGAAACCAACGTGCTACTTCAAATCTTCAATATGTGTTAGGTATTTGCCTTTTTTAAAAAAAACTTATGGAGGTGATAAGGACTCTATACCACATGGACAACCAGTAGCATATCAAGGATGTACCCCCCACCCCCCAAAAAACACTGAATAATAAAGCCTAGTGTTGATCCTGCAGAAGTGGGTCCTGTAGATGTCATGATGTATCCATATTGCACTCTGGCGAGTATTATGCTTGCTTCCGAATGATATGAAAAAGCATCTTAAGAAAGCTTAATTTTGTTTAAAACAAGCCAAAGACAATAAGAAGTGAAGCAGCGTTGATTTGAGAATACAAATGCTGAGAAAATTAGAGTAAGGCCTAATTAGGGCCGTGTCCTCTGAGAGATTCAATGGCCCTAGTCACGTCTGGTAACCCTGTCTCAAGTCCTTTTCGTCTGATTTTGACCTTCCCTTCCCCTGGTAATGGCTGTCCTGCCAAGGTGGTATGATGTCTTTTCATGGAGTTTCACTTACCTAGACTTTTGTGGGAATTTTACCTAAATGAGATTGCTTAACGCTGGAAATATTTTTCTTATGCTGTTTTCTGGATATGTGTTTCACAGGATACCTTGGAATGGCAAAGAAGATATATTGATCGACAGGTAGCTTGAACTTGTCATGCTTTGAGATATATGTTTTTTTCTCTTCACCAAAAAAACAAGGTCACCATATGGCTAGCTATACTTATGGCTTCTTTCTAAATCAGATTTGATGGGCGAGCTCTTCTTGATTTTGTCCGCGAACCAGATGCCCGTCGATTTCGTGTGCAAGAGAAAACCGAGGAGGAAGAAGAACTAGAGGAGTTTGTTAATTTTGAGCGTTATCGAGATTTAATTAAGCATCGACGTAGAGGATGTCGGTACTTTTTGGATATCTTGAAGTGTGATAGACAGATATTTTTTATGATATTTCTTTGCAAACTATTCATATTTTTACTTCACAATGAAATTGATACTTGTTCTTGATTTTGGTTTCCTTGTCTACTGAAAATGGTTTACTTGCTTATAGCTATCACAATTTTAGCCTTTTCTATTGACAGTTATGGATGAAGAGGGTTTGGATCATGTGAATCAAGTAATGGAAGCAAAAATTGCCCTGCCATTTTCTTTTGACAGGTTTGGCTTTCAATTTGATTACACCTATGCATATGTTTGCATATGCATCATCCAGGTTGTTTCTTCCTTTTCTATGTGTATATAAAGTATAAACATGCTACCCCCCCCCCCCTCCGTGGCTTTGCAAAGTTACAGTGAAGAAATGTATTTATATTTGGTCAAAGGGGATAGTGGTGCTGACATTAAGTCTCTCCATGTTTGGTAATTTGATTTAGACTTTAGGCATCTAGATGCTTTGAACGGCTTACTGAAACATATCATCTAATGATACTAGATATAATCATCAATATTGTCATGGATTATCAATCATTGCCTCCCTGATCTCCCATTAATAACCATGCGCACACATTCACATCCGGAGCCTCTCACTCTCATCTTTAGCCTGATTGAAAATGGGAGAAGGGAGGGGAACACATTTTGCAGGTGAATTTACAGATGAGGATGAAAAGTCCATGAATTGGGATTTGCAGGAAGAGATTATGAATTCCAAATTTCAAGTCATTTTTTTCTGACAACCAGGAAACCAAGACCCGGAATTGAAGAATTTAAAGAGTAAGAAAAAAACAAGCAAAATTTTTGTTGTCTGGATTGTGCAATAAAGTGAGACATTTAAGGTTGACGTTTGGAAGCACAAATGCACAATTAAGCTGCCATGCAGAATACTTAGCAACAATCTATGCTCTTAGAGCAGCTGTGAAGTAAAATAAGTTGTGAAGGATTTCAATTATTTTTGTAGTTTTTAATGCATTGGCGCCTTTGATAACTGGGTCGGACCAGTGCGGAATTACCTTATGGTAATCTTGCAAATACTGCAGGCATAGAACCATTCGCATCAGTTTCAGTGGCATCCTGTCCCTGCCTTTGGACTATGAATGCCGATATGATGGCTGACTTAATGTGAAACCTGCCCATGTTCAACTCATGAGATATTCTTTTGGTTTATTATTTGTAGATCGCATCAATCTCAGACACCTGCAAGCAAGGGTACTTATTCTCAGGTGGGGTTTTCATATGATGGGGATGTGAAGGAGGAACCACATTCTTCAGATGATGAGGATGAAGATGATGACGATGATGAAGAAGATGATGAGGAATTCAACAGCGATGATAGTGGTGATGAACGTATGGAATCCATAGCAAAGGAATTTGGAGTGAAAAGATATGGTTGGCTTGTTTATATGGATAAGAAGGCGAAGGAAGAGGAAAAGAGACAAAAAGAGGTCATTAAGGGGGATCCTTCAATTGTAAGTGCTGTACATCCATGAATGGGAATTGTGCCACATTACTGCTGTCAAAATTTGTACAGCTGTCTGTTTATGGGGCCTAAATATGTTTATGTCAGAGGAAATTAAGTCGCAAGGAGAGGAGGAAAGCTTCTCAGATAGAACGCGAGCGAGAAAGAGAGGCTGCAAGGGTTACAGGAACACGTGTTCTCCATCATGATCCTTACCGGTACTCTTATGTTTTTCTTTATTGATGGGCTTTGTGTAGCCAAGTGTCATAGCTGATGAAATTATAGTTGTTTTCTTTTATTTTAAGAGTGCTTATGGTTGTATCTGATTTGTATATGCAGAGAGTCAAGGCGAAGTCCTACATATGACGCATACCCTCGTTCTAGGAGGTTTGTTTGGGTTCTTCATGGAAACTAAGAAAACAATGAATCCCAAATTATTTTACATATAACTTTCACTCTTCTCATGCAGATCGAGGTCACGATCTCGATCCTACTCCCCATCATATTCCAGACGCCATGGGCGTGGCCATTCTGATGATGGTCACCGGAGCAAGTCTAAGGCACCCAAAATAGAATTCATTACTGAGTTTGGTGGCTCTCCACACAGAGGGGAACCAACACTGGAAGGGGTCTCTCCACCATCATCTCCTCCTCCCGCTGATGCATCAAACCGGTCGGAGCACTGGACCTTTAACTCTAGCCAAGATAGATTGGACAGTCTTTTCTCTGCTGCAGCTTGCCTCCAATTTTGTTGCCTGAGACAAACTTTTGTGGTTTATAATAAATGAGGCCTAGGTTACCAGCATAATTGGCAAGAGGGATAGGGAAGGAAGTTTCGTTGAAGTTGGATTTCCTGTGAAATCGAATTGTACCCTTTGGAATCACCCAGTGAATTGCTTGAGTCTGATTCTTTTACTATTGTGCAGGCCATCATCTGGTCGTATACTTGAGGCTTTGCATGTTGATCCTGCCTCTGGTGCATCTCTTGATAAAGAAAAGAATGCAAAGGTGGTAAAACCCCCGGCAAGGTCTGTTTAGTTGTCCTGTTTGATGGGCTTTATTCATGTGTTGCCTTATTCTAGGAAAACTTTTCCGTGTATATGTTTTCTTCACTTGGCATTCTTGATGCTTTGGTATATTCAATGGACTCTGTTTTTGTTTTTTTGTTTGAAAATTTTATATGGTTTCATATGCCCGATTGTAGTACATCTTCAGCATTGGCCAAACTGAAAGGAGCTGCTGGGGGAGCATCGAAACAGCCACAAGGTGAAAAGAAGGAAACCCCTCAGGAGAGGCTCAAAAGAATAATGAGCAAGCAGCTGAACAAACAAAGTAGGACTTACGTTTGCATCTTTATTGGCCTTTGGAGCTGTTTTTATCTTCAATGAGTTCAGCAATGTAGTCTCTGAGACAAATTTTCTTTATGATTGCCACCACAGTTAAGAAGGATGCTGCTGCAGAAATGGCCAAGAAAAGAGAGCAAGAACGACAGAGACTGGAAAAGCTGGCAGAGACAAGTCGACTGAGCAGATATAGACGTCGAAGCCGAAGCAGGAGCTACAGCCGGTCTCCGCCGAGGTACTGCATGATATGTTGTTGCTGATGAACTATTTGATTTAATTCTTTATATGGCTTCTTGTGGCATATTTCCCTCCCAATTAGTCTTTTTTATTATATATTGTTCTTGTTTGCTTTCTGATGTATCCTGTTCTTGCATTGTCTCTGAGTCTGGTATCTGTTAGTCACGATGCCCCCCCGGCCCCCCCCCCAATATTCTCTTTAGTTGTTTTATCTGGTATCTTTCCATTGACTCTTGTGACAGTTTCTTATATTAGTTAATGGCCAAGTGATCACATTGTTGTTTCATTTAGCATATATTTCTGCACTTGGCTGTTTGCGATTGTGTCTTGGTTATTTATGGCATGCTTCTCAAATTGGAATTCTGTCTCATTTCAACAAATGAGTAGGCTTCTGTTGGTATTCTGGATGGCGGTGTATCATGTTGTATGTAAGTTTCATTTGGGTTTGATTTTATTCAACTGTGATGTTGTGATTCGTGAATGACAGTTAAATTTTGGGTCGTACTGCAATTGCGGGTGGCTGCTTTGTGAATCTTGTGTGCCCTTACGTATATAAACTTCATCTTAGGTTTTGACACTTTGCTTTGAATAGCTACGCTTATTTTGTGTATGTTTGCCTCTAAGAACTAGTCAATCTTTATGCATTCAAGAATAAATTCCTTGGTGGTTGCAGAAGACGCAGGTATAGCCGAAGCCCAAGTAGGGGAAGAAGTTCAAAGAGAAACTATTCCCATTCCCATTCACGCTCTCGTTCTCGATCTTATTCCCACTCCCGTTCTCGATCACCCTCCCGCTCACCCAGGTAAACGTCTATTGCTTCCTGTATGGGGCCTGTTCTTCGCTTCCTTATTATTACGATGGCAAAATATATTAGCTTCGATGTAGAGTAACATGTGGAGTCTGACTTGACAGGCGAAGAAGCCGCTCCAGGTACTAATGGAGACGTTACAAAAGCTCATTGTGTAGGTTCACCTTGTGATTACCGGGCTAGGGAGGGGGCTAATCTTGTAACGAAGTGGATGTTTGTTTGTGATCCGAGATTCTCAGTTTTGGTCTGTTAAATTTCTCAATGCTATACTGAATTTATGATAAATCTGAGTATGTAGATTAGGGGTGGTAGTGGGTCGAATCTGGATCGAATCTACTTAGATACAAATTTATTTTAATTTTTTGGGTTTGCGTTCAGATCTAATCTAGACCCATTGGATCTTAAAAGTTGAGATCTGTTTTTAGATCCATTAGGTTTATGGATCCTAAATGGATTTGTAACTTTACAAATGCATATTAGGAGTGTAAGGTATATAGTAACCGTTGAATAAGTACATTAACACAATTTTCAATAAAGACAATAGCAAATATGAAATATAAGATAACAATAGCTTTAATGTGCCAACTAGTGAAGTAATAACTATAATAGTACTTCATCCAATCAAGGTTTTTCAAAATCATATTCTACCAATTGAAATATCAAAGACAAGTTTCACAATAGTTCATAAGATTTATAGAATAAATAATAACCAACAATTGTTATAGTTAAGATATATGTTAGACTAAATTATTATAGTGAACATAAATATTAAATATATGAATACCTTTTGAGCACAAAATTTATATTTGAACTTCTTTTAATATTTGTTATTAGTAGTCAAGTTTCGATTTAAATTGTTAAAGTTGAATTTTGCTACTAAATTTCCAATGATAGCAAAAGAAATATATTAAAAAGTGATTTATTTTAATTTTATTTATTATATAATAGTATTATTGTCTTCTAGTACCACTGATGGCCTTATGGATATATGGATTGAATGGGTAGGGTTGGATACTTATTCACTTGTTACACATGCCCATCCCTAGAAATAGAGACTAGTAATGTACGATATGTCAAGAGCAAATAGAGAAAGGGGCAAGTCTAAAAGATATGTTTGTTGGATTGTTTGGTTACAAGAGTAATAGGTCCAACGGATCGGATCTAGATCTAAGCAGTAGACTCATCTTTAGATTCTTTTAAGATCCATATCCTTTTTAAGATCCATGGGATCCAAAAATAATGGGTTGGATCCAAGATCCATTGCCATCCTTAATGTAGATGATGTTGGTTTCAAGCATCCTTCTAATTGATTATTATTATTATTATTATTATTATTATTATTATTATTTAGATTTGCATATTAAGTTCGACTATCAGTACATGCAAAAATGCTTACAGAACAACCAATGCCAGCTGTGGATATGATCCCGTCGATGATCCCATGGACTTAGACTAGGAGTCTAGGGGAAGGCACATTCTCATTTCAGAATAACATTAACATAGGCAGCAAACACAATTAAATGCCCAAATAAACACTTCAAAGATCAACAAGAAAAATCATGTGAGAGATTTCGCCAAGATCACCCACTTTTTCTCTAATCTATGCCAACTTTATACTAATTTAATTTTAATTTTGATGCAGATCGATCATTGAACCTAAGTTCTTTTTGCATCCCGTGCGCCACACGGGTTTTCTTCTTTGGTTCATCTCTTTTATTAATTAATTCTGGCCCCTGTTTTTCACCTTCAAAAGTGAAAAAGAAAAAAAAAAAGCTTCCAAAACCAATAAAGTGATTCCAAGAACCCAAAAAAAAAAAAAACCCAGAACTTTTGCTTTAATCTATCCTCATCACACGCACTTCTTTGTTATTAAAAAAGAGAAGAAGTCATGGGCTTCTTTTCTTAGGGCGATCATGAAATGATAAATACCATGCCATGCTTTCAAATGCAGTTGTGCATCTAACTTTTTCAGCTCTCTCATCTCTATCCCCCTCCACAGAGAGAGAGAGAGAGAGAGAGAGAGAGAGAGAGAGAGAGAAAGGAGTTTAAAGTTTAAACCCCACACGAGGGGTCTGTGAAAAGTACTCCAATCACAGCTTAAATTAAAGGGTTTAAGCTTTAACTTTAAGCATCGTTAGCAAGAAAGACGTGGGCCAGAATACTCAATTGAGAAGCCACATCACATCCTCTTCACAATCTGAAATATCATTGTCTTTTAATTTCGGATATCATCTTGTTATTAAGATGGGCTACAATCATCATCTTGCCTTTTTTTGCATTTTGGATCTTTACATAATTACATTCTCTAATTAGTTGATAATCTGATATCACCTTATCTTAAATCTAAGACACATAGAATCGAAAATATCGAGTGATTTACAAATAAGAAACTTGTTTCATATGTCACCTAATTGAAATATAGTATAAAATATTTTGAGACATAACTAGAACCGACTTAATTCTTTATGATATGACCAACAAAATGTGTTGTCTTGCTTAATGTTGTAATTAAGAGTAGGAGCTTTACGATTGCATTTCCCTAAGCAAAATTTGAATGGGAGAATCTTATCTAACCCTAAGGAAGATATGAGCTAGGCAGGGCTATAGCCTACGAGAAGTAGCTTGAGGAATGAATCAGACTGGTATAGATTCCAAAGTTAAATGAAAATTCATCAAATTGGAAAAAAGAGAACACTGCACACAAAAAGATGAGATATGCACATTCTGATGTACATATAATATTCGATTGCCTAATATAGACCTTTGTTGTCAATAGGTTTATCACTTCTCAGTACAATTATTGGGGGGGGGGGGGTTGTATTATAGTGTATATGTGAAATTAGGGGTGTACATTATGCGCTTCAAATTCGGATCAGATTGAAGATTGGGTCGGACCGAATCGAATTGGTTCAGACATAATGTATTTGGTCCCATCCTCAATCTAAAAAATGACCTTATTCAATTTTCGATCTGGTCTAGTTCACCGATTTGGACCGAGGACTAACTATTTTTAAAAATAAAATAAAATTTTTTTAAGAGTTTGAGACTTTTTTTTTAAATTTTTTTGGTCAAAGATAATGCCAAGTGCACACTAATGTTCTTTAGAATTAGGAAACAAAATCAATAAAAGCATATTTTGGCCAAAATTAATAGAGTTAATAAGCTTTGCTCTAACTGTGCTTGAAAATAAATTCGGTCTACTTCGGTCGGTCCCGGTATGGTCCAAATTTTTTTTGTCTGATCCCCGATTCGGTCTGGTTCTTATTCGGTCCGATCCAATATGATTCGGTTTGGATTTGAACCAATGAACACTGCAATGTGAAAGGCAATCTCACGTTGGAAATTTTTTTTTACTGAATAGCAAATTGATCTATTAAGGAAGAATTTAGGTGAGTGAAATGGTATGTTAGAGATTAGAACAAGCCTAAATTGTTGGAAACATCGCTCAATATGTTCGTGTTGACTAATTATTCTCCTTTCTATTAGCTTTAAAACTTCGCTCAATATGTTCGTGTTGACTAATTATTCTCCTTTCTGTTAGCTTTAAATATTGAGTTCAACTTGCCCAATAAAAGATACATATGCATTTTAATGTCACTTAAAGTGTTTGGAAAATGTTTCCAATTTCTACTATGTGCTCCCAAATTCTCGCCATCATATAATAAATATATGAGGTCACGATTCAAATCATGCATCTTCCATACGACACAAGATTTGTTAATTACCTATCGCATTTAAGACGAATATATAAAGGATAATATATTAGACTCATCTTGTTGAGAAGGTGTCATACTTACACGACTAATCTAACAACGAAAAAGATCAACTAAGGTAGAGTGGAAGAGATTATGGCCAAAATTTCATGCTTGTCCAAAGATATATGAAAATATCAACATATATTTATGATTAATATTAGTATCCCATTAGTTATTCTCCAACAATTGTTATTAATTTTTTTAATATAATATTGGTACAGAAGAGGGAGGACAAGCAAAGTTAAGAACAAGGTAATGCTGCCCAGTACAACTTGTACATATTGTATGCATAAATTGCACATTGTGGGCATGTCCGTATCTTACCTTTGCTTTAATTACATTACATTACATGGTAGTTAATTTGTGCAATGAAGACCCGCCCTTTGCCCATTTGCTGCCATTCCCTGTACACTGCCAACATTTCTGTCCATCCTTTTCCCCTATCCACTATCATGCCTGTCATCCCACCACTATCTGATGGTTGAGGATTTCATACTACTTAGAAAACCTACGTACGTGCCCTTTAAAGTTTCAAGTAGGAAATTATGGAAAAGTATAACGCTGGATTGTCGACAATGTGAGTGGTAGCTTCACCACTAACTCTATCTTCCACCTTTGCCTTCTGGGTTCGAACTAAAAAATACCTTGTGCGCATAATTCATCTGGTTGGGTTGATGGGTCTTTATTCCTACTTGAACTTTGACATTAGCCCCTCCCTTGACTTGTCAAGGCTAAGTGAAGCTAGTGAGCTGAACCCACTTACCAATCCCCCCCCCCCAAAAAAACACTAAATTTAAAAATGAAACTACCCTATTATGTTCTCTTTGGCCTATTTATTTTATCTGACCTTATTTTGAATTTAACTTATTTAAATTTAGTCTGAACTTATTTGTTTATCTTATTCTGAAAGTGAACTTGTTTTGGACTTATTATGAACTTATTAAGAACAGATTTTTAAACTGATTTGCTGAATTTATTCTAAACTTTTGGTGAACTTATTCTAAACTCATTTGCTGAACTTATTCAAAGTTTATTTACTAAACGTATTTTGAACTTATTCTAAATCGAACTTGTTTGAATTTATTATGCCAAAAATAAATCAAAGAGAATACGACCACACTATCACTTAAATTTATATGTACTTTATTCGTATATGCATTATTATTGTCTTCTAAACTCAAAATTTTGATCACATGTTGGTTTAGACCTTTGAGCCGTTTGAAAAGCTAAAAGTTGTTGAAAATGGATAGCTTTTGAATTATAATTTTTCCAATCTGGTTGACTTAAGGAAAAGAGAACCAAATCATTTAGGATGCATGGGGCCATACGATGCGTCAAAAAGTCCAGTCCCTCTTCCTCTTCCCAAGTTATAATTAAGTCGCTTACAAAGTCATGAAGCTGATGCAAAGTAATTTGCTCTAAATCTCTTTTTTTGCTTATCATTAACATAAACAAAGGTTTAGTATGGACTTAGTCAATTGTTGTATAGTTCACTGCAAGCTAAACAACGACTCATGTGGGTGACACTCAAAATTAATTTTTTTCATGATGATCGTTTCTACTAATTTAAGTAACTAATATACAAAATATGATATGATCCTTTAATTACTAGTCTACCGTGACAAATAGTAATGTAGGGTCTACACTTTAGAGTTGTGCAAGTCCAAACGCGGAATTATCGAACCATAAACCCCCCCCCCCCAAAAATAAACTCTCAAGTATGAATGGTCTGCTTTTAGTCCATGGCTAATTAATTAAACGATTTACCCTAAACAAGTACCATACTCATCACGTGCTCAGCATATGCCCACTGATAACCTGAACAATTGACCGTTGAAACATACATAGTTGTGCATATTTTGGCCCCACACTCAGTATCATGGAAGTTTTAGACGTTAAAGGTCAATATTGCCGTGCTTTTTAACTCTATTTATTTGTCGTATTAGTTGATCAAGTAGTAAAATTCACAAATCCTTAGACTTTTGATCTCGGGTTAAGTTAATAAATATGTTCTGAATATTCAACGCTTTCAAGATTCCTGTTGTTTGCCTTTATTTATTTATACACAAATTTTTAATTGAGATCGTATCACATAAGAGTTATCATGAGACAATCTTCTCATAAGTGGCTTTTTATATATTTTGTGCGAGTACTAATAAATTTTAGAGTGACTTTTTAATTCAAAGATGACTGATAGTTCATGTACGGTGACTATAATATAAGTCAACCCTATATGAATTATTAGTTACCCCGATTATCATTAAAAGTCACTATAAAAGAATCCGTGTCATGATATGTCTTATGTGAGACGGTTTTACATAAGACTTATTGCTATTTATGTTTTTATAATCTTTATTTGGGAGGTTGTAAAGGTGAAATAATCTTACAAGAAACTTACCGATATTAAACTTTAATTTTAGCTATTTTACTAATATTGAGCCTAGGGGATTAGTTTATTAAACATCTTTTAATATAGATTCTAAAATTCTAAGATTATCTAAAAAATTTAAGGTAAATTGTCATTGGAATAATAGCCTTTACAAATTATGTACATACCACATCAAGTGAAAAATATGATACCTTTCATTTTGTGCACAGAGAAAATATATAAAACTAATACACGGCGAATTAAAGTCATATATCAGTTACTTATGGATTTAACCAACTAATTTATCTAGTCTTAAGGTAAACAATCCTAATGAGAGACATTTGGGGCTTCCCATAAAGTAATTAAGGTAAATGAGTTCAGCTAATTAGAGTTCAATCATACAATTGCCGATCTGTTGCTGCTTTCTATATCCCAGAAATGCACTTCCCCTGAACACCTTGCTTGCCACAGTAATTTTTACGCACTAATTTTATAATTAATACAACAACAACAACAACACCTTCCAAGGGTCTCGCTTTTACAGGGTCTGAGGAGATCCAGAAGTAGGCAGTCTGACCTCTACCGGCATCCCTGCTTACCTCTACCAAAATCCAACTAATTTTATAATTAATCATTTTCAATATTTGTACAAGTGAAATGCTTACTTTCAATTTTTATGCCTACCCTCGTACCCCATTAAAATGATTGGAGCATTTTTAATATGGTGGTTAGATCACTTTCCTTAGCTTCTTTTTTTTCACTTTTATATAATGCTTTTTTAGGTACGGAGTAGATTAGATATATATAATGAGATCATTAATTAGATAGACTAAATTGGGAGTGCCTATTTGGATTGAAGTTTCAAAATAGTATCTCTTATTTTATAATCCTTTGATATATTGCGCTAAGGTTTCAATAGCTTTGTATAATATGGTGATTCCCTTAATTATTTATTTGTAAGTGCAAAATTGAGAAGAGAAACTTTTTATGCTTAATCTTTTTCAATGGACATATAAATTTGTTTATATTATAAAACTTGTTTTCTCATCAATGATAAAAAAAATAAACAAATTAAAGGAAGAATTTTCTCTAACCAATAATGCATAAAAATAATTGTTTACCAATTATGGATGAAGAAAATTATTCAAGTTCATGCATTTATCTCAGATGATATGACATCAGTGACAATAATAATAATGAATTATTGTCTAAATGAAACATTAGAAGTAGTTAGAAACGAAAAAAATATTGAAGGGGGGTGGTACATGAGAAAAAAAGACAATGACCGAGTTGGTGTAGAGTACTACAACTAACAAAGCAATGTTGACCCTTACCAAATGCATATGATAGTGGTGCCCCGAGCAGAGGAGTTTCAATTATTGATTTTCTCCACAGTGAGGAGAATCCTAATTTATGCGTCTTCGTTTTTAGATTTTATCATTCTTAGATCCTGTTTTTTTTTTTTTGTTCAATTTTAAAATGTTAACCTCAATCCACTTCAATCGACTTTAATTTATTTTTATGATTTAATCGAGTTCAATTTATTATATAAAAAAAAATCAACTCACTTCAATCCACCTCAACTGCAATTTCTTATATGCTCCCGAGAGCACATACTTTCATTGTCCACGTATATATATTTTTAGCGTGTATATTTATCATATATTAATTTTTTAATATATATTTGATGATGTGACTCGTGGAAGTATATACTCCCAGAAATATGATATACATATTGACCTTAACTTATTTCAACCTATCTTAAACTATTTTACTTTTTTACCCATCCTAATTTACTTTGAACAAATTCTTGCTCTAATAATTTTTTTTTGGGGGGGTTGAAGCGAGTGAAATTCTTATTGTTGGAGATGCTACTTTAACCTCATGATTATTTCTTGTAATCACCGCATTCTCACCCTCACAATATCTTAATTTGGATGTGTCAGTTCCTTCAGTGCGTCCTTGATTTGATTTGATTGGATTGGTTTATTGTCTTTCGTGTTTCCATATTAATAAATTATGTTAATAAGATAAGTAATTTGTAATAAATGTAGCTAAGTAGTACTTATTCATTTCAAATCAAATAGTGATTTCAGTTGTTTATATCAAAGATACCTATGAAGGAAAACCACGACTTAGTTTTCTTTAAGGGGATTTTTTTTTTCGTATATTGTATTTCACGCATAATCTTGAGATTCATATTATTTTTTTCAGGAAAACGCTAACTAAGGATTTGTTCTTTTTATTCCCATTGGAATTAAGAATTCAATCAAAAAATTGCCAAAACTCAACAATCACCATGCATGACTGAATCAATTGACCTTTTCAAAGCAAAGCAATTCAAAACAGAATTTAGAAAATCTCACATGCTTCACAGCAAAGCAATTCGAATCATGAACACAAAATCCAGATTATCCACCAAATGAAACCCTAAAAAACTCAAATTACAACCCTATAAAACTTGAATCACAAATCGATAAATCACAAATTGAAAAATCACACAAACAGATAGCTCAGCAATGTCAATGTGTACAAAAATCGAAAAATCACAAAAAACCCTAGAAAATTCACATTACAACCAAAAATAATAGAATCAACAAACCCAAGCATACCTCCACCAAATGAAACGCCACACTGGAAGCCTCCGGTGACTAGAGAGGAGAGCAGTTCGCAGTCGCAGAGAGTCCAGAGAGGCAGAGACTGAGAGGCTCAGAAGAAGAAGAAGAAGAAGAAGAAGAAGAAGAAGAAGAAGAAGAAGAACAGTGAGCGAGAGTCGAGATCTGAGGCAGACAAACAAGAGATTCTGAGATTGAGAGAAGGAGAAGGGACTGGAGATGGAGAAGGAGAAGAGAAGGAGAAGAACTCGAGGGCTCGAATGAAGAAGAAGAAACGCAGAGCCATAACAGAAACTAGGCAAAGGAAAGGAAAAGTGGAAAGCTAAGTCTACAAGCCTATTATTATTGGGGAGGAAAAGGAGAAAAAAAAAATTCACTGATGTCGGTCCGGTCCAATCCACTGACCGGTCAATCCGGTCCAAACTCAGACCGGACCGAAGACCGAAAACAGACAAGAAGAGGACCGAAGACCGGACCGAAAGAGCACGGTCCGGTCCGGTCCTTGACCATTTAATGAATAACCCTATTTTTATTGAAAAATATGAGTTGGTAAATATGATTTTTTTTAAGTTAGTTAAAGTGAGTTGAAGTGAGTTGATTTTTTTTTATGATGGGTAAAAGTTGGTTAAAATAGTTGAAAGCGGGTTGAAATTGGTTTAAATGAGTTGAAGTTAGTATTTTTTTTAATTGAAGTTCATGAAATGGGTTGAGAGGGGTTCATATGAATTGAAGTTGGTTGAGGTTGATAAATTTGAATTTATCACCGAAAAAACGGTTTTTTTTTGGGGGGGGTGTATGTGTGGACTTATAGCTATAAGCCTTATAAACCTAAGTCCACTTTCTCCTTCTTCCTCCTCTTCTTCTTCTTATTATTAGGTCCTGGTCATTTACTAAAATCAAAATTGGGTGATTGGGAGGCAAATCTCATAGCATATGCATGGATAGCCATCCATTCACCATGATTTTCTCCGACATCAATCTTCTTCAAAGAGCCGTTGCTTTGGTGGGTCTCCACTTCCTTCTTCCCCATGCACAAACAACGAACGAGCAACAAGAAAACCAATTATGTATGCATATACCATTCCTAAGCCCAGAATTATACGCTTTTCTTAACTTTTTAGATCAATTTGAAATAGAATAAATTTTAATTATAGAGCGACATATTTATTTTTATTAAGGATATATTTGTTTTAATGTTTTAATGGTAAGGAACGAGTACGGAGAGTAGTTTTAAGAAAAATAAGGAGTTGTAAAAGCAATAAACATGGAGAGAATCCTTCTATATGTTTAAATCGTAAAGTACTAACACAGATTAATTTAAGTAGTTTGACTTTTGTTTTCTTCAAATAAAATTTTGAGTTTAAATATTATAAAAGAAAAAAATCTGTAATTAAATAACTCAACCTTTATAACTAATAATAACTCGACAACATTTAATGAAAAATCTAAGATTCAACCAATAAAAAAACAAATCGTAAGGTGGACCCCTCATCCTGCACCTGCTATAAATAAATCCGCCTTTCATCATAAGCGATCTTCTTCACGTACCCTCTCACTCACTCCCCCTTTCTCATCATCTGTACTGTACTCCATTTTCTCTCATAAATCAAATCTCCACGAATACAACTACAGGCAAAGCAAATTTCACACTCAAAACATTATACCCTCCAAGAAGGACAATGGTGGACGTGGACCGGAGAATCACTGGCCTGAACCCGGCCCACCTTGCCGGACTCCGCCGCCTCTCCGCCCGTGCCGCCTCCTCCTCCTTGCCCCCGACCCCTCAGCCACCGCGCAACAGCCTCCTCTCTCTATCCTCCTTAGCAGACAAGCTCACCGCCCACCTCCTCAACTCTGGCATCCGGGTAGACTCGGGCCTCTCCGACGCAGAGCTCGCCCGCGCTGAGGCCGAGTTCGGGTTCGCATTTCCCCCGGACCTCAAGGCCGTCCTCCACGCGGGCCTCCCAGTCGGGCCTGGCTTCCCCGACTGGAGATCTCTCGGGGCCCGCCAACACCTCCGGGCCCAGATTGACCTACCAATCGCTGCAATCTCACTCCAGATAGCCAAGACCGCCCTTTGGTCCAAGTCGTGGGGTCCTCGACCCGCTGACCCGGAGAAGGCTCTGAAGGTGGCCCGAGTCGCGCTCAAGCGGGCCCCGCTTTTGATCCCCATTTTCAACCATTGTTACATACCCTGCAACCCTTGTTTAGCGGGCAACCCGATTTTCTACGTCGACGAGAATCGGATCTTCTGCTGCTCCTTAGACCTCTCCGACTTCTTCCACCGCGATTCGTTTCCTTTATCGAGTCACACCCTACCCGAGCCGGAAACCCTTCAGAAACAACGATCCATTAGCGGTTCATCTTCCTCTTCTTCATCATCATCAACATCGTCGTCGCGTTCGACCTTCTCCCGGCGGCGGAGCCTGGACTCCGCCGGCGGAAGGACTCCGAGGTGGGTGGAGTTCTGGAGCGAGGCCGCCGTGGACCGCCGAAAACGTAACTCCAACTCATCCTGTCCGAACTACTCGTCGGCGTCGTCCCCGGAAAGATCACTGGAGAAGCGGAGATCGGAGGCGCCAAAATGGGTAGGCGAATACATCGATAAAATAGCGTCGGTTTTAAGAGAAGGGGGGTGGGCCGAATCGGACGTCTCAGAGATCGTCCACGTGTCGGCATCAGGGTTCTTCGAGTGCGGAGACATGGTCCTCCTCGACAGTCAATCTGTTCTGGATGCTCTACTACTGAAAGCGGATCGCTTCTCGGACTCGCTTCGGAAAGCCGGGTGGAGCTCCGAGGAAGTTACGGATGCATTCGGGTTCGATTTCAGGGTACCGGAGAAGGAGAAGAAACCGTCGAAGAAGCTGTCCCCTGAACTGGTGGAAAGAATTGGGAAACTGGCTGAGTCGGTTTCCCGGTCATCACCTAAAATTAGCATCTCACTATCGTAACCGGAAGGGCTCCGGTAACCGCGCCATAGAGACTTTTAAATTTGGTTTTACACTCAAATTTTTTGTTTATATTTACCTTTTTTTTAAAAATCCTTCTGAAGCATTGGGTTTTGCGGTTGTCTCTCTAGTCTCTAGCTGTACTATGAAAAAAAAGGGGTGGAAAACTCGAAACCCAATTTACTGAAACCAAGTTGTTGTATTTTATTACTCTAAATAATAAAAAAGAAAAAAGTAATCAACAATCTTTCAAAAAAAAAAAATATTTTTATAGTGGTATTTTTCAAATTGTTATGCCAATCCTGCAAGTGTTAGAACATGGTAACTTTTTGCTAGTGTATTTTAGGATGATAGTTTGTAAATAGGCCATTTGATACGGTATATGTCAGGTTAAGCTTGGTTAACTGAGCTCTCGGTTTAGTTCAGCTTGGTTGCTTGATTTGTAGTTTGGGTCAATTGTTTGGATCAATTGATGTTTAGTTTAATCGATTGTAATGCGTAAGGAAACAATTTTGTGAAAAATTTTGTGTTCATGTTATTTTCAGGTCAATTCAAATTTCAGATTAACTTTTGAATGAATCGAACCGAATCATTGGATTTAGATTTTAGGTCAGTTTTTTTAAATTTAAAGCTCTTTTATTATTTTGTTCAAAATTTTTAAGACTCAAATTTGAGGGTTTAATTTTTGTTAAAAAAAATAAGTGATACTTACTTGAATTAATTTATATTGGTTAGTATTTTTGTTTTTAGTTATTCAGATTAGAGAAAATGGAATTGATTTTAGAAAATATTATTTAGAATGGGCGTGCACGTGTGCGTGGTTTTAGGAAAAAGAGAGGCTAGAAAGACCCAAGAAAGAGGGGGAGACTGAGGGGGTTGGAATCAGCCAACAGCGTATGGTGGTTGATGAAAGTGGGAACAGCTCAGCTAGGTTTCGTCTTTAAACGCAGCAGCGGGCCACAAGTAGGCGGCGTCGTATTTGATGCTCTGGAAGCAGAGCTGGCGTGGTTTTGTCTTGTTTGATCCCTGTTATTATTCAGCTCTTAGGGAGGTTGCTACTTGCCGCCTAGGTTACTCTAAATGTAGATGTAGGGGCGGCAAGAATCTTTCCAAAGGATTCGAATTTTTGACATAGATTCATGCAACCATGCCAATGAAATTATTGATTCATTATATATTTTATAAGAATAATTCTCAATATAGATTCCGTTTTTGCAGAATTTATGGAGTTTAAAATATAAACAGTCTTTTATCTCATTAGGCAACTGTGCCCTTAGAGATGTCGATTCCGAGATATTTATTATATATTTTGAATAGAGAATATACCAGCGTTTAACTGTATTTTATCCTTGTAAGTGGAAATGTTAATGTCAAAATAGTACTTTTCTTTTAAAAAGGACTTTTTAAAAACAAGATGTTTAACGAAAGAGTTTTCCATGACATATATTTGATAATAATAGAGGAAATCATATCTGCTTATATTCATTATTTGGTCATGTAAGTATTCCCTTTTAATGCTGATGTTTTGTTAAATATTCAATACGAGATTAATACATAACACGTTCAATATCTTGCCACTCAATTGCATATAGTTGGTTAAGAATTCTAGGCATGCGTTCAAAATCTAGAATTTTATTCAAACAAATTAATGTTTGTTGCATACAATATTTATTAATGTGTGTATTAATATTTAGATGCATTTGTACAAAATCACAATGGTAATATGTCTCTATACGCGTACGAATGTTAACAAAAAGTAAGGTTGCTTACATATAAATTTCTCCAAATCTTGCTTTTACAAGACCTACACTAAGAGTTGTGGCAGTTGTAAACTTAGTCCAAAAGCAACATGAGCAATGAATTAAAGGAAGGACAGCCCTTTTTATTTCTTTCTTTTTTTCTTTTTTTTGGGGGGAGGGGGGATTAGAGTGGAAATCATAAGGGGGAGATTAGGAAAAGAGGGGGCTTGCTAGTACTTGCACTTTGCTGAAGAAGGGCAAGCAAAAGCTTCTCCAGGACCATCTAACTTTTAGTAGAAAGGCCAAAGACAAAGAAATGCAAAATGGTGAATGAAAGACATTGAAGGTGAAATTTGAAAGGGATAGGGAATGGGAATGGGAATATGGGGAAAGTAAAAGGGGAAAGTTGTTGACATTTGTGGGCTTTGGGTTGGGCCTGTTTTATAGATAAGCAATCAATGAAAGGGGCTGCCACTGTTTTTCTGTCAGAGCCAGGGATAACTAGCTAGCTCATCTGAATGCTGGGCCCCACCTTCATCAGTGCGAAGTCTGAAATCTCAAGAGCTCTCCCTAGTTCACTTAATTTTTATGTCCTTTTTCTAAAAAAGCGAACATCATTGCCGATTGTCAAATTAAATTTTACTATAAATCGGTTCTTAAATAAACACGCTATAGATATAAGCCAGCAAACTCTGAATAAGGTGAACTATTACTTATTGTATTTTATATATATATATATATATATATATATATATATATATATATATTTAAAACTGCTTAAATTATCAATGTAATACAACTGTCTTATGATACTATTTCTATTATATATTCCAACACTAAAGAGGACAATCAAAATAAAAATTTCATTGGAGGAATTAAATGAGAAGGGCAGTGTAGTGGGGTCACGATAATGGGGTCCAGTAGAGGGATCACGTGCGATGCCCCACCGCCATTCCTAAATTAATTTGGGGTTCACGTGCCGACCTCTGTACCAATCACTGGACACTGGTCAGATGCAGGTGGACATTGGGGGGGGGGGGGGGCGCGGGGGCGGGTATTAAACCAGAAATAACAGACCAGCGCGCCTTTGATTTTGAACACATGAGAGACGGAGAGAAAACACGGAATGACTGATGAAGAATAGGCTGAGGAGGTCACTTATCCAATGGATTTTGTTATTCCCTGGCAAATTAAGTGGTGAGCCAAATTTTTGTTATTTTTTTAGAGTAAATTCAGTAGTGAATCAAATTTTTAACTTATCAGTGAGGACCTATTATTGTCACATTAACTCTCTCTCTAATTTTTTTGCCTCACAATTCTCACTTTCTCCAATGAAAGGCTCACCAAATAAAATAATACCTATGAACCCACTTTGTAATACACAATTATATTTTTAGAATTTAAAAAAAAGGAAAAACTAATCAAAAAAATATTTAAAAAATAAAAAAGCCACCCTTTCTCACATGTGAGGCTCCTCTCACCCGTGAGGCTTCCCGCGAGGCGTTTGGCATGAGTTAGCCATTGGAGCACTTCTCCTTGCCTCACCCCATTCTCTCTTCTAATTTGCCTCGCGAGGCTCTTGCTGCACATGCTCTCACACTCCCACATGAAGTTGTAAAATTAAAAATTAACTCTTCAAAAAGCTCTCTAAAAAAGTTTATAGTTTGGCTTTTTCAAATTAGTTTTTTAGACTCATAAAGCTCTTCTAAATTTTTTTTTTTACCAAAGACCCAAATTATCTTTTTGACTTGATTAAGCAGCTAATCTTAATCCAAAATGCTCTTTAAAAAGTTATTTACCAAACACCTCCTTTAATGTTATTATCCTTGGCTTTTTCTACTTCTCCATTTAAGAAGCGGTGAAGCAGACAAGGATAAAAATAGAGACCTGAAATTGAATCTTATATGTAATTATGTATTAACTTTTGGAGTCCCATTTTGTATCAGAAAAGAGACAGAGACAGAGACAGAGACACAGAGACCCATTTTATGAAAACGGGCCCCCAATAGGATATAAGTTAGTAGGACCTTTTAAATGGGCTCGGCCCATCAGTCGTAGTAGATAGATCCTACTGAGTGCTTGGGCCTAACCTGCATTAAACATCAACGTTGTTGGTTGGTTAGTCTCACTTTCCTATCCTATGACACTACAAATATAGCACTAAGCACACGGTTTCATGTATGGGATCATAGCCAAATGATCTCTGCGTCTCTGATAATTTCACATCTAACAAGTACTACTGTCTCACTAAAGACAGTCCAAAGCTACAATGTCGAAATCTTGATTAAGCACACCCCCTATGCTCCCATGTGCGAGCACATGAGCTATTTTCCCATGTCGCATGACTCAACCAACCCAACCTGGTATGTAGATCGCGTCTCCATCCCTAACCCTAAGCAACAAAGCCTGCAAAGTCCGACGATATCCCCAGGACACGTTCAATCACCCAACAGTGGCTCGGTGCCCATGGGATTACAATCAATATCACTCTGTCTACCTAATTGATGGGGAGCACAAGTGGAGGTCTCATTTGGTGAGGGGGGGTTCCAAGTATCATTGTCGTTTTCACTTTGGGTATATTGCCAGTATTATCTCCAGTTCTTTCTCTCTCCTCGTGATAAATCCCACGTGCCACACTCTAGCTCTGGATCCTCCGTTTTTTTCTCTTTTTTTGGGGGGCGGGGGTGGGGGGGTCATAGGGAATATTATAGTACGAGATGTATGATGAGGTGACGGGGCAGAATATCAATGAATTGGCTCTCTTTCTATCAGTGTATCTTACATACGGTTCAAATGCTTCACATCATCCCCAATGGGGGAGAAGATAGATACAGAGAATGACATATTTACTTGGTGTATGCTCTATCCTTGCTTGAGACTCGAGAGGCAGCAGCTTCACGGCATGCGATCAGCTGTATAAATCCTGTACACTGGGGGGTCAAATTCAATCCTCAGCAAATGCGGCATAGCTAGCTCAAACTGTCTGCAAAGCCATGTTACTCTCGTTCTCTGTCACCTTCGGGGCCGTCTTCATTGCCTTCACCTGAAAAACTGCCTGCAACAACCATAAACACACATAACCCACGAAAGTTATGGCTGCAACTGTAATGTAATGCAATGTTTGGTTGGATGTAACGTAATGATAATGTAATACAATCAGCTTTGCAATGCAATTATGATTGCTTAGTTTATGTTGATTACAATTACAAGATAGTTCTTTTATTGCAATACTCTCGTACAACCAAACAAGGTAATCAAAACAAACTCCAAACTTGTTTGCATTACAAGGTTAATTACATTTGACCCAACATTACATAAGTGTATTGATATAAAGCATGCAATTGCTGTGACCGAGCTTTGTTTTGTCTCATAACATGAGCATGTAATGTAATATTCCACTTGGCTACAATTATGCATATGAAAGTACACAAGAAGTGGATAAATTATCTACTCACCTTCTTGTCACCGCCAAATTCAATAACATATGATGGGTGAAATCTTGTAGGAAAGTTAGAAGGTAGCCTATGGCACCTGCCCTCGTTGCTGAAAACATCAAATGGCACATAAAATCACATTATGCATGCAGCCTCAGAGTTGGAGGAAGGAAGAGATAATATTGACAAGTTATGCATCCTAGTTACACTTACTCGCTGATCCAGGTGCCATGTTCACTACACAAATCAGTCACGAAAAATGCACCATCTTTGCAACTGATTTCAGCATGCCTCTCGGAAACCTGAGTTGACGTGGGTGAATTGAATCGAACCGAAAAACCAAGATGATGGCCAACAGGGCACGCATGCGTTGAAAACTAAGAAAGTTGAAGCACTATAAAGTATGAAATATAGGTTACCTGTGGACAAGGCAAGGCTACAGAGATTCCAGGGAAATCCTCATGTGATACCCTCCTGAGATTATCATAAATTAGAAAACATTTCGAAACAGATCAACTAAGAGAACTCAAAAACAATTCAGGAGACCGATTTATCTAGCACTACAGCATCAAATCACCATTCAGAATTTTTATACTACTTTGGATTGCAGTGAAGAAAGGAAAGATGTTTCACTTAGTTGGTTTCTGCTTTTGCTGTGGAGTGATTAGGCAGGCGAAATGCCTTCAAAATCTAGGTTTAAACGGTAGTCTACCAATTCGGTTGGAGAGGTAAGCTCGCTTGTGTCTAGTCACTCGATACTCTGACATACATGGGACTCCAAGGTACTGGTATATCCTTTGTGGACCATACTCTGCTTTGCCTTGGATTGTTGCAAACTAAATTGCAACTGTAGCAAAGAAATGTTGGCAGAGGTTAAAGAATTACCCAATTAAAGTGGGCTTGTCCTCGTCTCTACTCAAGGAGATAACTGGCAGGACTTCAGTGTCATCTCCTTGGGGGATAAGAAACCACCTGGATATTGAAAAAGAAAATAATCAAAATATCCTAATTATTTTGGAAAGTTTTTAATATGAAATGATAAAGGGAGACTAGGCTTCTCCTACGTACTCGCCACCAAGAGCACGCTCCAACGCATCATCATCTTGAAACCATCTCTGCAATTTGTCGCTTGCCTTCCATAGGGAAAAACCATGTCAGCGACGAGTCCCCTCGCAAAAGTAAACAGTAACATTTGAGAGATTCACACATTACAAAATGTAATTCAGATCCTCTGGAACTTACCTTCTCTGACAGCCTGCAAGATGGCACCCTCCCTTCAAGCTTTTCACTGCAAAAGTTGGAATGTATTTCAAGCAGGGGACAAATAAACTGGAAACAGTAACATCTAAAAGGATCATGCCAAACATCCAAAGAAACACCCTATAGAAAAGAGTTGTTGACATGAGAAATATGTTAAGAACAGAAGTTTCAGTCAGCAGGAAGGATCTAGAATTTTCTGTTAATTGGACCTGGGAAACCCCCCCCCCCCAAAAAAAAGATAAAAAACAAAGAGGGATACTTTGTGACATACATCAATCAAATGAATCAACCACTTTGGAGGGAAAGATTGGGTGCAAGGAAATTCAAAACCAAGGAAGGTACTTGGAAGCTAGAGATCCATTAACATTCTATTGTAGATGGATAAGTGAAAAACCAACCTGTTACCTCCTAAAACCCAACTCAGCATCACAGGCATTGCTCGGCTAATAAAAACCCTACCACCAACTCTACCAGGATGAGGTATCCTGAGTTTCGTCAAAAACTGCAGGTAGTAGGGAACAAGTCATTTTATGCCAATCCATAAAGGAAATAATTTTAATGCATATAAAGTTCGCAAGTCCCATACCGACAATGGACCAAGTCCAACTCCTAAATAAGCCTTGTAGGTTGATGCCATCATGGCTGCCATTCTAGCCATACCATGAATTGCCGCAACCCGGATTATTCTTGCTCTCTCGTAGCTGAGGCAAGAGGATTCATGATCAGGTATCTATCTAGCAACATTTTTAATGTCAACAGCAGCAAAGTAGAGCTTGCCTCTGTATGTTCCCCCAAAAAAGAATCAATATTTTTCTGCCCACTTCTCTTTCAATCACATTTTACTTTCTCAGGTTCCATTCAATCACAGTCTAATAGTGAAAATTTTTCATTCATGAGAGAAGTGCTCAGTACCTCTTCAATGTGGACACAACATCAACAGGTTTTCCAGTTTCAATGCTTTTCTGCCAAGCTTTATCCAGCTCCAAAGCAAGTTGGTAGGCATCCTTTAGCAATGAATTATATACAACTGAGAAAATGGTAGTCCAGAATCCCACCATTTTTCTCGAGACACAAGATGGCCGGAAGGGATAACAATTACGCATGTGTAACAACATCTAGCTGCCAGAGAACAGATTAACTTTACCTCTATAGCCATGCATCCTCCCTGGCCCATATTAGGTTGCATAGCATGGATAGAATCCCCCAACAAGGTTACACGACCCCTCCCCCAAGAAAATGATGGTCTTCTATCATAAATGTCACGTCGAAGAATTGCTTCTTCATCGGTCGCAAGGATTAGATCAATCACATTGTCACACCACCCAGCAAATATTTCCAGCAACCTTTGTTTTTTACCTATCAAGACAATCCATAAAACATTCCAAATGAAAAGATTAGTTGCATTGGCAAAGGTAACCTCAAAAGGATGGCGGCAAGCGAGGGTAAAGGCTTGGGAATCAAGAGTACACCAAATAGGATTACCATTGGATCCATCAACGCCACCAGGTGGTTCCTTGTGAAATGCATACCACTGCATCTTGCCTGCACCCACATCTGATGAAACAAAATATTGTTTGTGCCCCAGGAATACTCGATACCTGTTGAATAAAAGGCTCAAATATTGGTTTTAGATCAGAATCATCACATAATAAACATGATCTAACCCTCAACCACAAAGATTGCTTCAAATAGAAACTTAAAATGCAGTTTAGTGAATACCCAATAGTGTCAATATCTGCAGGGACAAAGTCTGCAATTCCTGTGTAACATGTGTATCCTGAGTAAACTGCTGCATCACTCCCAAACAAAGCTTTCCTCACCTGACCCATGAAGGGAGCAAGACAAAACAGTTTTTGTCAACAAAGAAAATGAGAATACAGAACCACTGCAGATTCTTCAAGCTCTAGAAGGATGTTGGCCTTCGCTAAGGAATGACAGGATACAACCAATTCTGGAGTAGTTGGAAAATACATGGAAGGGTTTAGATGAATATTCATTTTGTCAACAACGATAAGGTCGTTCTCAGCATACTGTTCTGCTACTCAGACAAGTTTTATCAACAATTCACACAAATGTTCATCTTCCACAAATACAATAATGCACTTTAAGTTACGTCTCAGCTGATGCCTCTAAATTCGCAATTGTATTTGCAGCATGATGACTCAATGGAATACAGTACCTTCGACCATATTCCATCTGCTCCAACTAGAAGATCACCTTCATAACTCTGGCCATTCTCAAGAAACACAGTAACCTGTTTCACAAGAACAGAATTGCCAAGTTCACATCAGCAACTCACAACCCTGACACTACAAACTTAAAACATAGAGTGAAGACATAAACCCAGCTCTAGCATCTTCTTAGCCGTTAATTCTTTTTGACTAGGCCCTTCACAGAAATGTAAAATGCAGTTTGTTTCTAATCAATACCTGGTTTCCATCATCCTTGAAGCCCACAACATTACTCTCATTCATAATAAGTTCTTCTCCAACAGCTTCAGCAAGAATTTGTTGCAATGTCATACGGCTTATGACTCTGGTTACTGGAAGCCCCCGTTCCACTGCAGGGGTGAATGTATCAAATTTGATGTACCTGACCGATCAAACTTATAGATCACTTACATGAAACACTTAAAGCGCGTCAACCTGCATATAAAATTTACCAAATGCGCAGAAAACAAGTACAAATTGACAAGACCTATGTGGCACTCATAGGAGTATGTAATGTACTCCAGAAGAAACACAAGTACAAGAAGGCTTTTCTTTTGTTAAAAAACGGGAGACACAAATAAAGGTGACAAAGTTTTAAAGAAACCAGGTGGCTCTCAGGGTACAATATATTCTGCCCAAGTAATGTACATTGACAAAATCAAACTAGGGCCCACCTAGTGTGTAACCTATTGTTAACTTCCCCATTTATGAGCAAGCTTTCTACTCATGTGTTAAATCTGGATAAAAAATTATTCCCTCTAACCATTGTCAGAACAATATAAGATGATGCATTGATTCAACCTACGAAAGAAGCCAAAAACCAACTTCTTCTTATCCAATCGTCAACAGCAGTGAATCAGGCAGATGAAATGTGACATCAATATCAAACTAACCCAGTACCACAAACCCGAATGTAATATATCACATATAATGAACCCCAAAAACAAATAGTTTTCCATCAATCATCACTAATGAATCAGGCTAATGAAATGCAGTACCAAATCAAATCACAAGACTCACCAATTACCAGACACCCCATCAACGAGCCCATTGATACGATCCCCGGTGACACAACCAGCAGCCATAACCTGCTCAGCCACCTCCATATCAATGGCTTCCAAAGCAGCCAAGGCATTGCTCTGTATCTGAATAGGTCCCCTGTATTGCCCTTCACCTCTTATGGCACTCAAATCCTTCTCAAACACCACCACATCAAACCCCTTCTTCTTTGCCGCCAGGGCAAACACCAGCCCTCCGATCCCCCCGCCGGCGACCAGTACCCGGAGCTTCTTCTCCGGTGTCCGCTGCGGGATCTCATCTCCGGCGGACCCACTTCGTGCCGCCGGCGACGCCTCCAGAGACTCTGCCACTGCAGTTTTTACATACCTGGATCTCTTTCTCTGGCTCTGCCCATTAAAGCTGCGCTTCAAGTAGGAGTTATACTGGACTGGAGAATGAAATTCATCGCTTGAATAATCCTTTGGAAATGGAATTGGGAAGTGGGCTTTCGAGAAAATAGCCGTTGAAGTGCCGACTGAACTGTAGAATACAGCTGAAGCCATAGAAATTCAAAAAAATTCAATCTTGAAGATGACAACGGATACGCAGAAGTCAGAAATTAGCAAAACAGAGAGAAATTAGCAATTGGGTAATTTCTTGGATGAAAAGTGGGGAAGTTGTAACTTTATAGAAGGAAACCCAAACCCAAACCCAAACCCAAATGTTAGTTTGAGAAAAGGAATCGACCCAAATCAAAATGACCCAAAAGGGCAATTTGTTAATGAACTACAGGACCAAATGAGAAGAACAAATTTAACAGAGCCAGAAATGAAGATGATAAGAGAGAGATTGAGATTGAGAACGGGGACAGGTGGCATGATATGAAGACCCGCCGAATGCTCCATTACAGAAAAACCCTGGACAGGCGTTGAGGTTTCTGTGGTCGTTGATTGTTGCCTCTTAGCAAATTCTTTTTATTTAGTATTTTATTATTTAATTTCTTGATTTAACAATACGTGCTTGTGCAATCCTATGCCAGATACGGCTAATCCACCCACTAACGTTGTTTTGAGGGCATCCCCAACCCAAGTGTCAAATTTTGGAACTCAAGCTTGCCACATCAGCATGAGTTCCACTTGCATTTCATTCAATCTTCCAACCAACGGAACTCAATTCAGGAAAATTAATTACATGGAGCCCACAGTTTGAATTTAATTTTTTACTTTTTAATTTTTATGTTGTATTTGGGTTTTAACTTTTGTAACATGTTTGAATTGTTATTTTGTTTTAGAGTTACGAATATTTATTTTGTTGACGTAGAAATGTTAAAATTTCAAATTTTAATTTCCCCCCCCCCCATTTTGTTTGTGTTTGTTGTCGAACTTGTTTGAAAAAAAAAGTCCGAAAGTACAATTCAATTTAAAACTAACACAAAGAAGGACGATACTGGAAAATAAATTACAATATGAAGATTGAAAATGTTCAAAAAAATTCCTCACAAACGTTTGACTTTTGAATTGAAAAAAAAGTACATCCCCACCTATTAACAAATAACAGGAAATAACTACGTTTGCGAACTTCTTCGTGCCGTGTGCCGATTCCACATTTCTTCGACCAAGTCGGATTGAAGACGTGCATGTAGGTCTGGGTTATGAACTTGTGCCACTCTACGAAGATAGGCTGTGTAGCACGGATGATGGTTCCGTTGGACATTAGGTTGCGGGGTGTTGTCGTCCACATCTTCATAATCAAAACTAAGGTCGTATGCATTACGCTCGTCCTCGACGATCATGTTGTGGAGTATGATGCATGCCTTCATTATCATACCCAATTCAGCCTTATCCATGTTTCGTGCAGGGCCACGGATGATTGCAAAACGAGCTTGTAGAACCCCAAATGCTCTCTCCACATCCTTCCTAACAGATTCTTGACGTTCAGCGAATAACTTTGCATTTGCTCCCTGAGGAAGGGGGATGGTCTTGACGAAGGTGGCCCATCTCGGATAAATACCATCAGATAGATAGTACCCCATGTTATACTTGCGGCCGTTGACGATATATTCACAATTAGGAGTCTGACCTTCGTACACGTCTTGTAAAACGTTGGATCGGTGGAGGACGTTTAAATCATTTAAGGTTCCTGGGCACCCAAAGAAAGCGTGCCATATCCAAAGATCGTAGGAAGCAACAGCTTCAAGAATCAGTGTGGGAACTTTGTACACCCCTTTTGCAAACACTCCTTTCCAACCTGTGGGACAATTCTTCCATTCCCAGTGCATACAGTCGATGCTCCCTAACATACCCGGAAAGTCGCGGGCTTCTGCCACTTGTAACAAACGATCAACATCAGCTTGTGTTGGCTTTCGTAAGTACTCTTCCCCGTACAGTTGAATAACACCAGCAGCAAAGTTTTTCATGCACTCCATAGCTGTGCTTTCACCAATCTTTAGGTATTCATCGACACAATCTGCCGATATACCATAAGCCAACATTCGCTTGGCTGCTGTGCACTTGGTCAGTGGTGACAACCCACGCCTACCGAGGCCATCGTACCTCAATTGGAAGTACTCAAAATGACTCTCTAAAGTGCCAACTATGCGTAGGAACAAGTGCCGTCGCATACGAAATCTACGCCGAAAGTGGGTGTCGTTGTAGATGGAGTCTTCGGCGAAATAGTCTTTGTAGAGGCGATCGTGTGCTTCTTGTCGATCTCTCTTTACAAATTTTTTCTTCTTTTTGGGTCTTCGTGATGATGATGATGCCCTACTTTCTTGTCTAATATTTCTCAACTTCAGGGCCAACTCCAACATTTTCGGGCCATTCTCATTCATAACCGTAGTTTCCAATATTGGGGAATCGTCGCTAGACTCTTCTAGGATGAAGCTCAAACCATCTGTTGAGGATGACGTACTAGAAGAGGATGATGAACCACTCATTTTTCAATACCTGTGCATTTAAATTATAATTATAAATGTCATTCGAATATACATTATATGAGATGAAAATTTAATTTATGACACATAAAAAAAATAATAAGGTAGAAACAAGTAATTGCGAATTTGTACGCAATGCATCAAGTAATTAAAATTGGAAACAACTTACAATGAATTTGGAGACAACATGGAATTAAAAATGCCATTAAACAAAGGGAAATGTTTGTACGTCAACAACTGTTCCATGAAAACACAATAATACTAAAAATTACAAATTAACGATCAATCTAAATTAAGGTCAATATCAGAGGAAGACGAGTTTTGTCGATAGCGACTCCTAATTTCTTCCTGAATGGGGCCATAGCGTGCTTGATCTTCAGGACACATCTCCGCTATGTTCATTTTCAAAATCTTGTCCTCGTACTTCATCTCCTTAAGGCGCTGTTTCCTTTCTTCTAAGGACAGATGTCGATCTCTGAGCTCAACAACTTTCATAGCTGCTTCAGCCTTCTTCGTTTGGGCCAGGACATATTGCTCAAACATGGTGCTATTCTTCTCGTTAGTTGTCCGTATCGCCGACATTTCTGTAGTGACAATATCCAATACGGGGTCTGTACCTAGCTCCTTTGCCTTTCTCTTGGCAACTTTTGTTCCGATAGGGCGGATAAGCCCTCCAACGACCTCAGTTGGTGTACTCTCACTGGAAGGATTTGCAACAGTAGTGGGGGTGGTGGGGGTGCTAGGGGAGTCACTCTCGGAGTATGGGCCCACCTCATTTACTCTGAGCCGTTTGGAAGACGCTTCTCCAGATTGATCGCAGAAGGTCTCCCACTTTGGCTGATCCTTCAGCAACACCCACCAATGCATGAGGTCAAATGCTTTGCCGACCATAGCAACATAAAGATCTTGAGCGTTTTGCATTATGTCATCCTCATTTGTACCACTTGGATTCGCCCGGTACGCCTGAGCCACACAAGCGCACCATTTCGATACTAATGGAGCGGCACGATTCCATCGGGCGTTGCACACCTTTCCCATTCTCTTCGAAGCTCCATCGGGAGCATGCTGGTTGAATGTGTTTGCTACCTTTGTCCAAAAGCCAGATAGCTTTTGATAAGCCCCGGTGATTGGATTGGTGCTCACATTAATCCATGACTTAACTAAGCGGCGGTCCTCCTCTAATGTCCACTTAGGGGGTTGCAGACCACCTTCCTTGTTTTTGGGGTTATTACTTGGCGAAGGACGAGGTGCTGGTGAGGTCGTATGAGGAGGTTCAGGTGCTGGTGAGGTCGTATGAGGAGGTTGAGGTGGATGACATGGAAGGGGCGTTGTTCCATAGTTAAAAGTTTGTGGAGGGGTGAATGGTTGTGGACGGTAATGTTGCCAATTTGTAGGGTATTGTGGCGGATATTGTTGGGAATAAGGTGGGGGATTATGTGGTGGTGGGTAGTGTTGCCAAGTCGAGGGTCGTGGGGGAAAGTTTGAAGTATTCCCAAATTCACCTTGTGACTCGTCCCCGCTAAGTAGGTGCACAAATGATTGTGTATCATTTGGGTCCATTTCAACGTTCACCTACATCGTGGTTTGTTTTTAAATTTCAATGTCAACTATTGCATGCAATTTCATGTAATTCTAAAAAACCAACAACATAAACCTAATCTAAACAATTAACATTTACACATGTAAG
>JACYFF010031956.1:105303472-105345697 GCA_017589665.1 Selenicereus undatus | reverse complement strand
TTAATTTACGAAAACGGCATACTTCCCTTTTCACGTTCTCAACTTCAAACTTTTACATTTCCATTAAATCATGAAATTTCTTGATTTTTAATCATAAATTTAAGCCTACGTAATTTATATTATGTATTAAAGATAACATCGACCAACGTAAACGTAATCTCACAAATTAAAAACAAAAATCTCAAATTAGCTTCTTCATGTTAATAACGTGGTCTAAATTGTTATCATATTATTTTAAATGTACAAATCTTAATTAATTAATCACGTTCTTTTGATGTTTACTCATACATTTCCATTAAATAATGAAATTTCTTGATTTTTACTCATACATTTCACCAAAAAAAATTTATATTAACTATTAATATAAATTCCAACAACAAAAACGTAATCTCACAAATTCAAATTAAAAATCTCACATTAGCTTTTTGATGTTAATATCGTGGTCTAACATGCTATCATGTTAATTTAAATGTACAAATGTTAATCACAACATACTACATTAATTAATAAATCAAACAAATTAAACATCTAAACAAATGAAATATGTACATGGAAAAATACTTACAAAATTCTTCACTTCACTTCACTTTATCTTGATTCTTCTCAAGCTCACAAATCCACCTCCCAAATATCTAACCATATAAACAATAGTAATTAGTTAAAAATTACAACTACATTTAATTAATTTAATTAATCAATAAACATCCATAAAAAACAAAGTAATTTACAACTTACCACAGTATTTTCCTCTTCACTTCAAGGACTTGTCTTCAAATAGCAGAAAATTATATTTCAGATTTAGATGGAAATGAGAGAGATTATGTAAATTTGATTTCAACACAAAATCATATTTATACACAATTTTAAAAACCAAAAAAAAAAAAACAAAACTAATTTACACAATTTTACACATTCTCCCGTTGCCAAACGGTAAAAAAATTCAATGCCCAGCCCAATTACCCAGCGAATCACTATTCCCGAGCAATTTTATTTTTTCGGCCAAAACAGACACAAAACGCAGCGTCCGCTTCAGCCAGGCTCGTGAAACGTTGCGTTTTGGAGGCGCTAGCCGACAAAAAAAAATACACGCGAGACGGAACACGCCTGGGTTCCGTCTCCCGTTTCCTCCCACGCGGGTCACGGGCTGCCCACGACCCGTGTTACACGCGGGCCCAAAGCCCACACGCGAGCCTTCACGCTGGGGATGCCCTGAGGCCGGTGGAGTGGTGGTGAACCACGCTCAGATCGTTGACTGTGATTAGAAGATATTTTTACTTTTGAGTCTCATTGGAAGAGACTTCTACGACCAGCAAAGATCAATGGCAAATTGGCAATGGTGGGTTGAATTGAAAGGTCGGATCTCACTTTCATCATCATCTTATATGATAAAACAATAAACAAATGATTTTTTGTAATTAATTACTACTTTCGTCTCAAGTGGAACTTTAGTTGGACTAATTATGAGGAGATGTTCTTTTTATTGGTAAATTAAAGTTGATAAAAAAATAAAATTAATTGAAGTTGATTGAAATTTAAAAGTGATATTTGTTTGACCTATTCTATTTCACAGTTTTGAATATTTAATTAAGAGTTTACATCTTCTTTCAGTTTTTTACATCTCCTTACAGCTCCTTGCATCGTTAACATAATCCTTATATCTTCTTAAATCTTCTTACTTCTCCTTACATCTTCTCATATCTCTTTACATCCCATGTAAATTTTTTATAACATTCATTTTAATTACAGAAATATTCATACTTTTCAAATTATGCTACAAATATACAAAATTTGTAAATATCTTATAAACACGACATTTATATAAACATAAAAACTTAATATAACGAGTAAATTATATTTGAGTTTTGACATGAATAATATATGTTATTATAGATGGAATAAGTGACCACATTTTTAAAATTATAATACAAAACTTTTGTTCATGTTTGAGTCTGAAGTCTATATATGAAAACTGTCAAACTGTATGCGCCGAAAGCATTAGAACTATTGCATCCCTAAGTTTATCCATTACAATTTTGTTGCTATTATTATACAATTGAACATTTGGTGGTCGTTCCAAATTTAGTTCTCTAGCTAAGATTGATATATGCTTGTTATACAGAATAATAAAATTGTGCAGAGTACAATAAGAAACAACTATCTGAAGTTGTTGCTCCTGTCTCATTTGCTGCATTTTGTCGGCCAATATTTTCCATCTCCCATTCAATACTCCAAAAGTTATTTTCACTGTCGTTCGTAAAGGTGAGTGTCGATTGTTGAACCATTTCTTCACTTCTTTAGCTGGGCCATATTTTCTAAAATGTGGGATATGATGACGAGTTTCCTTTCATACCTATGGACCTAAATATCTAAGAGTATTTAGATATGCCGAGTCAACCAAATATCATTTTCTTAAACAATTATGTAAAATAATTAAAGTCATATATGACAAATGAGAATCATCAAGGAATATGTTAAGAACATACCTTGTATACCTAAAGAGGAATGAGGAAAATTGAACTTAGGTTGCAGCATACTATCTCGTAACAGTGTCATGTCATGTGCACTCTCATCCCGACTGACGTTTAAGTAAGTGATCAGTGTCAAATGATACCACAACCAAGGTGTTCCAATTGTTCTGACCTGTATGTGATCGATGAGCAGCACCCGTATCTTTTGTTTTTGTTTTTTATTTTTTTTATTTTGGAATGTAATATTTAAGTTTTGGTTGTTTAATATAACAATACAATTTTCGTATTTTAAGCATTGCTAAATAATATTTTAAGGGTTTATTTATAAAATTTATTGGTAACAATATTGACCATACATTTATATTTAAAATTGTTTACTTAAAATAGGATTTTACTTTAAGAGTTGTATTCAATTTTGGCAAATTTTTTTTCTGTTGTTGTACTTTGTTGATTGGATCAAACTAATGTAAATATAAAAAATCACCTCAAGTGCACTAAATTTTCTTGACAAAATTTATGGGGTTTGATATATTTTATTGTTATGTAACGAACTTAGTTAATGATTTATTTTCAACAAGTTTATTATTTCAATATTATTATTTTTCATCCCAAACGTTCTTTGTAAGACAAATATATTTTGTTTCAATTATATTGACAAATATTTTGTTTACTAATGGTATCAATTTTTTGTCGTAAATATAACTAATATATCATAATTGTCATAAATTATACTATACAATTCTTCAATAATTCAACAACTCTTTACATCTATCCTTACAACTCCTTATATCTTTTTGCAACTCATTGCATCTTCTTACAGCTCCTTACATCTTCTTGTAACTCCTTACAACTTCTCACAACTCTTTACATTTTCTTATAACTTACAGTTGTTTCTTATCGCGAAATAGAACAGGCCTTTTGTTGAAAGTAGGTTGAAATATATTGAAGTTGGTTAAAGTTGGTATATTTTTTTAAGTTGGTTAAAATAGTAAGAATGAAATTTTGAAGAATGTGAGTTGAAGTGGGTTGAAATTGATATTTTTTATTGAAGTGGATTAAAGTAAGTTAAAATGGGTTAAAATGAATTGAAATAGGTTGAAGTTGGTAAATTGAAAAAGACCAATAAAAAGAACATACCCTGACTATTTAATTTTATTGAACTACTCTAATTAAAAAATTACAAAAGGATATTTTCATGAAAAATTTTGTAAAACCGACCTGATAATGAAAATTTTATCTTATAAATTAATATGCGTCATAAGAAATTAATGATTACAATTTATCAAATGGAATATTTGGTTTGAAGTGGAGGGACTAATTAACAAAAATAGAAAAGACACCGACACTGTATAGAAGAAAATCTATTTAGAGTAGGGTCCCTTGCGCCGCGTAAGCCGGGTTCACGCCTGATGTGGGCGGTGACTGAATCACTGTGGCTTTTTTGTTTTTTTTTGGTTGATTATAATAAGAAATGGGATATTTTCATCTTGGAAAATGACACTCAATGCGATGAGGTCCTTTCAAATTTCTTGTACGGCACATGGGCACGTACCTCAAGACCGGCTGCTTCTATGCGAGGACACCATTGTCCGTAGAGAAAAAACAATGACGAGTCAGTTTTTAACTCATCAATTGAGTTTTATTATTGTCACATTAACTTTTTTTTTTTTTTTATCTTACAATTTTTACTTTTTAAAATGATTGACCCATCACTTTTTCCTACCAAATAAAATAATACCTATAAATTCACACCCCAAGACACAACTACCTTTTTAAAATCTAAAAAAAAAATAACAATATAACCTAATAAAAAACAAAAAAAAGATAAAACAGGAAGGGGGAAGGCTCACGGCAAGCAGCCGCTCTTCGGGCCGCTGCCCCCCTCCCCATCGTTGCAAGTAACGAAGCCAGATTTTGGCTCCCTTGCCCTCTTTTCTTGGCCCGCGAGGCATCCGTTGTGGATGCTCATAACTCCATGGTTAAAGCAATTGGAGTTGCTCTATTTCATTATAAGGTACAATTACAAGCTGAAAAAAATATAAGGAGTTGTAAAAAGCTGTAATAAACTGTAAGAAACTATAAGAAGATGTAAGGAGTTGCAATAATATGTAAGGAATTGTAAGAATAGATGTAAGGAGTTGTTGAATTATTGAAGAGTTGTAAAGTATAATGTGGGACAATTATGATACACTACAAGAAAAATGCGAAATACAGACGGATTCAACGACGGAATATTGTTAATCAGCGACGGAAATTTAATATCAGCGACAGAATTGGCGACGGAATACGACTGTCGGATTTTCGCTCGTCGCTGAGTAGCCGGCGACGGAATTTCAAAAATCCGTCGCCATAGGCGACGGATTCAGCGACAGAATTTGCGACATATTTTTTTTGGCGGGGAAAGTGGCGGGGCAGGGGGTGGCGACGGAATTAGAGACGGAAATTCCGTCGCCACCCTGCCCAAAAAACAAAAAAAAAATTCTTATCCGTCGCTAGATTTCTATTTTTTTTTAAATAAAATCGCTTGTTTTTTATCAATTCCGTACATACAAATAATTCCCTGCAAGAAATTTACAAGATTTCCGCACTCAATCAACATCCAACGGCTTCAAATACAGCTTCATTCGAAGCGTTCTCAACAATTGCAAACCACACAAAGGTGGAATTTCACATCCACAACAACACACAAATTGAAAACCAAGGGTTTTCAATTCACAAACCACAAGTTCCAAACAAACTTTCTACATATCACAAACTACAAGTTCTAAACGAAGTCTGTATATATCACAAACCACAAACCACAAATCCAAACAAAATAACCACAAGTTACCAGTAATTGAGAATAAAGTGATATATATGTTTGCAGAAGATGGTGAAGTAAGCGCCAAATGGGATGGAAGTTAAATAAGCAGTAGGGGGAGGGGAGTGAAATTAGCAGAAAGGGGAGGGGAAGCAAGCAGCAAAAGAAATGATGTACTTCGTGAAGAATCAAGCAGAAGAGCCACCAGCTGAAGGAAAACTGCAACCAACTCATCAATCACCAAGGTCTTCCTCTTCCTCTTCGCCTTCCTCTTCCTCTTCCTCTGCCTCACCATCTTCCTCATTATGTTGCGAGGGATGAGTAAATGGTGGCTGAGATCCCAAGCCAAACGCCTGTTGCATTTGAAAGAAAGCTTGGAAGCGCTGATCGATGCTCATCATTTGTTGGCTCAGTTGTTGGTTGCTTTGTGTGAGCAATTTGTTGGATTCCTCCAGTTGCTTACATTTCTCCATAACCAACCGGTAGCTTTCAGCTTGTGAAGATAGCTCACCCCCCAAGTTGGTTACTACACCCCTTAACTCATTGAACTCTTGTTGCGATGGCGTATAACCCGAACATGCTGACAGATATTTAAGTAAATTACTATACTAGCTTTGTCATTAAGTAAATTAAATGTATAACCATGGTTGTTGGAACTGTAATATGAAAACAATACCGGATCTTTGAGTGGGACTGAAGTAACCGGATTCCCTCATGTTGACAGCCTCGTCACCAATGCCGTAAATCCGACCCTTCTTGTTCTTGAACGTCTTCACCCACAACTCATTTGGATTGGGAAATGGCTGGTTTGGATCTTCAAAAGAGTCATCCCCGCTCCCTTAAGAATTGATAACATTTTGAAAATCGCGTTCAAAAGTTTCCTACAACACCGCAACATGCGCACAAAATCATGCATAGTACAATAACTTAAAATGAAGTATACGAGTTCATGTTGAACTACCAATGAAGATTGAGAATAGCTAGTTGCTTACATATGTTTGTTGTGATTTCTTGTCAACCCAAGGGGCACCTTCTTTACCTTGGAGTTTGTGAGTGCGACTGAACAATTCGACAATGGTGGGCTCCGTCCCAAGTTGTTCCCTCTATATACGTGCCAGAAAGAATGATGTCAAGTACAATATAAAATATAGTATTAAACTTTAACAAATACATAGCAAACACTAATTCATTTACCAGACGCCGCCTATGCTCATGCATGGGGATCGAGCCACAGGTGTGGAGAGATGGGCCACCACTTTCTGGAGTCCCCAGTCGGTTCTTCTGGGCTGTCTCACGTAATTTCTTGTAATGTTCATTCGCCCAGTGCTGTTGGAGTCCTTCCCATTGAGTATCACCGAGCCAGACAGGCTTCTTGTTATGCTTCCTTGCTTTGCCAAAGAAGTCTCTCAAACGTGCGTTGCCTCGGTTTTCAAAATTCCTTCTCATACGATCCTCATGGATCGGATCCCAAGTAAACCACTTCTGCAATTATGAAAACAAAGAACACATCAAATAATACAATACTAATATAGCACGTTGACAGAAATTGTTAATACGAAGTCACTGTAGTTACCTTGAACTCTCCGAACCACAAATCTCGAACTGGTTTGGGCACTTTGCTCCAAGTAGGCCAAGCTCCGTCAAACTTGCTTTGAAATATGAGCGAAATCCTACTAACAGTACCATCATTGGGGAGAAACCTAATTGAACATTACACATAAAATTCATTACTTGTTATGCAAAATTCATGTAGTACTTCGTAAGATATAACAAATGAAGACTTACCCGTTACCATCTGGCTCAATCCAAGTCTTTGCTCGAGTACTCCCATGATTGGATTGTGCTTCACTTTCACCACTTCCAATGTTCTCTTGGGACTGGTTTGTGTTAGGGTGAGTGAGTTGGGGAGTGGGGTGCACATTGTGAATAACATGGGGGTTTGGAGGAATGTTGTACGCAAATTGGTCGTACATCGTGCTTTGGTTGGGAATGTATGAGGTCTGTTGATGGAAAGCCCCAAATGGGGGAGGCAGGGGTCCTGAAATACCTGGTATGTAAGCAGCCATTGTCACTCCTGGCTGAACTGGTGTATGAGGTAGCTGGGGGAAGATGGATCAATGTCCATTGCGGTCGGATCAACGGCAGAGCTCCGACGCCCTCGTCCTCTACCTCGAGGGGAGGACTTTGCTCGACGAGAACTTAAATCCATACCTGAAATATGTGACAACAACGCCAAGTGCAAATATATAATGATTGCACATGTAAATCGTTTGACATCATACAACATAATAGGTATGTAGGTGACACAAATTTTGCAAAACTCATTCATACAGTATAAGTAAAGTCCTAAACAATTGTTTGACATGCAAACTATTTATACACATAAGAATTCGTAACCACTCAATCATCTGCATCGTCATCGTCATCGTCATCATCATCATACAAATGCAAATTTTCTTCAACTTCATCTGTTTCATTACCGTCATCCCACTCCCCCTCTTCTTCATCCTCATCATTTTGTACCTCATCTATCTCGTCATTTCCCTGAACGAATGAAAACTCTATTTCATCGTTAACCTCTTCCGGTGGTGCACTTTCATCCACTAATGACGCTGGGATGGCGTCATTCGCAGGTTCGACGATAGTCGTCATGTCCGTTTGTTGGTACGCAGATGGTAGAGTGTATTGCTGATCCACTCTCGCTCTTGGTTTGGTTGGTATGACAACAAGCCAATTTGCCCTATCCCTTGAGCGATCTGCATGTGGCATAAAGTATACTTGTGATGCGATGTTTGGGAAGATAAATGGGTCGTACTTTCGGTATCTTCTTATACGGTGGACCTCAATAAAGTTGCTGAGTTTATGAGATCGTGTCCCACGATTCAATGTGGGGTCGAACCACTGACAACTGAAGAGCACACATCGTTTAAGTGGTTCGCCTACGTACTCAATTTGGACAATATCCCCCAATACACCATAATAATCATTCTCAATATTGCCTTCCCCAGTGCCACAAACACCAACACCACAATTATATGTTCTCTTCCCGAGGCTGCGAGCTTCTGTGTGGAATTTGAATCCATTTACTCTATATGTCGTCCACGTCGACACACACCGTTTTGGCTTCACAGCCAATTGGCTCAGGTAGCAATGTTTGTCGGTCTCAAACAATTGAATATAATGCACCTAAGGTGACATAACAAATGATTTTAATTAATACACTGCACCCAATTAATTGTTATGTTCAAATTATAAATAAATGAGTTCGAATACTTACATTCTCACTAAACCAATCTGCGAAATGAGTTTCGATGATGGTGTCGACATCTGCGTCGCTGACATTGGGACGTGCGGTTCTCACTTGGTCCGTGAAAATACTATCACATTTTACGAAGCGTATTAACATACTTGCGTTATGAATGATAAACTGAATTCGATGTGAAAATACAACTCACCCTATATAAGGTTTAACTTCGTCACAATTTAACAGCACGTGAAGACGAGCAGCAATATATTCGGCATCCGTGAGATACCTTGATCTTTCCCTACCAATAGTGATCCCTTGCGGTTCAAACACGGACAGAGTTGAAAAATGATTTATATGTTCATTGTCGTCTTCATTTCTCCTGCGCCTACTATGCATGGAGGGCACATTAGAGCCAAAGTAATACGAGGCGAAGAATGTCCTCTCCGCCTCTAGGTATGCTTCTGTGATTGAACCTTCAGGACACGCCTGCTGCTTTATCTTTCTCTTCAATCGGCCAAAGAACCTACCAAATTCACAATTGCAATCACTTTTAAGTGATTCCACATATAAGAATTCATAGAAGGTTTTCATCAGTTACAGTATAATTTACCTCTCAAATGGATACATCCATCTGTATTGTACTGGACCACCTAGTTGAGCCTCTTCTGCCAAATGCACTGGCAGGTGCTCCATGACATTGAAAAAGCCAGGAGGGAAAATGGTCTCCAACTTACACAAAGTGATGACAATGTTGCGATGCAGTTCCTCAAGCATATCTTCCCGCAATGTTGTTGAACATAAGTTCTTGAAGAACTGGCTTATCTCAATAAGAGGTTTCAACACATCATCTGGGAGCGCACCAAATGCAATTGGTAAAAGAGTCTCCATGAAGACATGACAATCATGACTTTTCATGTTGTTGAACTTAGCTTCATTAGGGTCCACGATATTTCTCAAATTAGAGCAATATCCATAAGGCATTTGAAGTTCTTTCACCCATTCACACAACTCTCTTCGTTTATCCACAGGAAGTACGAACTTCGCTTTTGGTTTAACCGGCCTACCACTTGGGCCTGAATGTAAATGTAATTCCGGTCGATCACATATTTCGGCAACATCCATTCTTGATTTGGCATTGTCCTTTGTTTTCCCATTAACATCCATCACAGTGTTGATAATGTTTTCGAAGAAGTTCTTATCAATGTGCGTCGCATCCAAATTATGGCGGAGCAATTGGTGTTGCCAATAAGGCAACTCCCATAATATGCTCTGTTTCGTCCAATTGTGCTCATTCTCCTTAAATCTTGGTATGACAAAGTCACCATTTGTGGTTACCATTGGGTAATCTTTCACCTCCACATACAGTTCTTCCCCGATCAATCGGCGAGGAGGACCCTCTGTAACAGTTCTCCCTTTCCTAAATGCAGTTCTATTTCTTCTGAACGCATGATTCCTTGGCAAAAAACACTGATGACAGTCAAACCATGAGAATTTACCTCCATTTCGCAATCTCAAAGCCTTTTGTTGTTTCATACATACGGGGCATGCCAATTGGCCATTAGTACTCCACCCAGATAACATTCCGTATGCGGGAAAATCATTAATCGTCCACATAAGTGCAGCCTTCATCTGAAATGTACGCCCCGTAGAAATATCGTAAGTCTCAACTCCAACATCCCACAACTCTTTCAACTCATCGACAAGAGGTTGTAAATATACATCTATGTTGTTCTTGGGATTTTTAGGCCCGGGGATTACACAAGTCAAGAACATAAACGGTGTGGTCATACACATTTCAGGGGGAAGGTTATATGGTGTAACGACCACCGGCCAAATGGAGTATGATCTTGAAGACAATGTGTAAGGATTAAATCCATCAGCACATAAGCCAAGCCTCACATTCCGAGGCTCTGCAGCAAATTGAGGGTATTTGGAATCGAAATGTTTCCATGCTGCTCCATCTGATGGATGACATAAGACACCGTCCTCACGTCGATGTTCATAATGCCATCTCATGTGCTCTGCAGTACTTTTTGATGCGTACAACCTCTGCAGTCGAGGTTTTAACGACAAGTAATGCATCCTTGCGTATGACAATGGATTCTGATTCCTTTGATGTGACCTTTGCCTCTTCCATCTTGAATGCCCACAAAACTTGCACGCATCCAAGTTTGCGTCCTCCTTATAAAATAGCATGCAACCTTTCCGGCAACAATCAATTTGGACCACATCGTTGCCGAGATCTTTAACAACCTTCTTCGTTTGCCCGTAGTTGTTAGGCACACGGTTGTTGGGAGGACACATCTCTTTCATTAATTGAACAACTTCATTAAAACAGTTTTGAGGCATACTATAATCAGATTTAATACTCAACAGTCTTACCGCCACAGATAGCTCACTGTGGGTGGAGCAACCATCATATAAGGGTTGTTGAGCAGTTTGAACCATATTATAAAATGGTTCTCGGCAAGTGCTTGACCCATCTTCCCTTACATTTTGATTTGCTATTATAGCATCATCAACCATGTCCTCCATCCGATCTATGTAGGATTCAGAATAGTCATTATTAACATGACTTGAACCTCCAACTTCGGGAATTTCACTATTTTGATATCCACAATCATATTCCTGAGGTTCTATTTCCCCATGACTTATCCAAAACCAATACCCTTGCACAAAACCCTTATACATAAGGTGCATCTTGACCTCATCAGGTGTCAAGTACACCCTATTTCTGCATTTCGCACAAGGACATCTATACTTTCCCCCATTCAAAAACTCTGTCTGTGTACGAGCGAATTGATCGAATTCGTTTACTCCATCCAGAAATTCTTGCGTATAACCACTACGATCATGCAGTAATCTATTATACATCCACCTACGATGTGGAGGACCATTCATATTCTGCTCAAATAACAATAACCACATAAGGTATTTGATAAGGATTAATTTTAATCAAAATTATAATAACTACATAAATTACGCAATTATATTTTTTTTTTGCTTACTTCAAAATTTCCACATGCACCCAAAAAAAATAATTACAACTACGTGATAAATACACTTACATTCTCACGAACATCACAAAACTAATATGAGTTACAACTTCATACAAACATCACATTTGAACAAAATAATAAACTAAAGCATCTCAATCCACCAACATATCAACTTTCAAGTTCACATCACCAAACCTAAACCCTAAATTGCATTGAGCAAAATCTCCAACCAAATTTCAACAACATTATCAATTAAAACATTTCATTCCACCAATATATGAAATTTCAACTTCAAACTACCAAACCTCAACCCTAAATCGCATTTAACAAATTCTTGTAACGAATTAGACCAATAACCTCACACAAATTGTACATTTCAACAACATTATCAATGAAACCATTTCATTCCACCAATATATCAAACTTTAACTTCAAACTACCAAACCTAAACCCTAAATCGCATTTACCCCAATCTTGAACCAAATTAAACCAATAATCTCACACAAACACCACATTTCAACATAAATATGAACTAACTATAACATTCTAACAATGTAATGCAAAAATTTGTAGAAATTTCAAGTTGTTTAGGTGAGAAAAATACCTCAATTAACTTCAAAAAACCGGCGGTGGGGGTGGCTGACGGTGGCCGACGGCAAGGGGAGGTGACCAGCGGCGGCAGGAGGGGCGGACGACCGGCAGCGGTGGCTGGGCACGGCGGGGGGTGGGCGCTGGCGCTGCTCACGGCGGGCTCTCGGTCGCTCTCTCTCTCTCCTCTACGCGAGCTGTAGTGAAATGAAACCAGAAATTGGTTTCATTTAAATGGGGTGGCGACGGAATGGCGACGGACTTTCCGTCGCCACCTTGGTTTTTTGAAATTTTTTTAAGTGGCGACGGAATTTCTGTCGCCACCTGGTTTTTTTAAAAAAAATTTATATTTTTTTAAAATTGGTGACGGAAATTCCGTCGCCATATTCTTTTATTTTTAGAAAAATATTTTTAGGCGACAGATCATTTTTTTTAAAAAAAAATAATTTTTTTGGCGACGGAATTTCCGTCGCCTAACGCCAATTTAGGCGACGGATTTAAATTTCCGTCGCCACATCTGTCGTCCAATCTGACTTTTTTGTGAAGCTATTTATCGGTCGTCATTTCCTTCGCCAAATCTGTCGTTAATATTTTCCGTCGTTAATATGAACTTTTTTAGTAGTGATATATTAGTCATATTTACGACTAAAATTTGATACCATTAGTGAACAAAATATTTCTTAATATAATTGAAATGAAATATGTTTGTTTTACAATGATCATTTTGGATGAGAAATAATAATATTGGAATAATATACTTATCGAAAATAAGTCATTAACTAAGTTAATTACATAACAATAAAATATATTAAATCTCATAAATTTTGTCTAGAAAATTTCGTACACTTGAGGTAATGTTTTATACTTCCATTAGTTTGATCAAATAAGCAAAGTATAACAAAAATAAATAAATTTTTTTGACAAAATTGAATACAACTTTTAAAATAAAATTATATTTTAAGTAAAGAATTTTAAATGTAAATGTATGGTCAATATTGTTACCAATAAATTTTATAAATAAACCCTTAAAATATTATTCAGTAATGCTTAAAATACGAAAATTGTGTTGTCATATTAAACAACCAAAAATTAAAAATTACCTCCAAAAAAAAAATGAGAACTTAAACGGGCAGGCAGGAAGCCGTAAAAGTTTTAATGCCCAATACTACTTTTGCCTAACTACTTTCTACTTTTCCCCAAAAAACCCACAAACCTTTATATCAACTGAATAATTTATGAATCATTTATAATAAATGACATATCGTTGTCTCATCATATCCAAATATTCTTGGATATTTAGCTCGGTACATAGGAAAGAAAACTCATTGTCATATCCCACAATTTAGAAAATATAGTCCACCTAAAGGAGTAAAGGAACTATTCAACCATCGACACTTATCTTTACGAATGACAGTGGGAGAACTTTTGGAGTCTTGAAGGGGAGATAGAAAATATTGGCCAACATAATACCGCAAATGAGACGGGAGTAGCAGCTTCAGATAGTAGTTTCTTTATGTACTCTACACAATTTTATTATTCTGTATAACAAGCGCATATCAATCTCAGTAAGAGAATCAAATTTGGAACGACCACAAAATGCTCAATTGTATAATGATAGCAACAAAATTGTCACGTATAAACTTATGGATGAGATAGCTGTAATACTTTCGTCGCATACAATTTGACAGTGTTCATTTAGGCTTCAGACTTAAACATGAATAAAAGCTTTATATTATATAATTTTGAAAATATGGTAAATTATTCAATTTATAATAACATATATTGTTCATGTCGGAACTCAAATATAATTTGCGCCGTTATATTATGTTTTTAGTTATATTCATAAGATATTTACAAACTTTGTATATTAGTAACATAATTAAAAAAGTATACATATTTCTATAATTAAAATAAATGAATGTTATAGAAAATCTATATTGGATGTGAGAAGATGTAAGGAGATGTTAAGGATGTAAGGAGCTGCAAAAGGATGTAAGGAGTCGTAAGAAAATGTAAACTCTTAAATTATCAAAATGTCAAATAGAACAGAGCTTGGATGCCATAAGGCATAAACTATACCAGCAAAAATACACTGACATATTTTAGGTTTTTCAGGAGGAGAAAATTCTTTTTTTTGTTTACTCCATCTCGCTCCATCATATTATTTATTAATTCCTTATCCCTCTGTCCAATATACGACTCTAAATTTTTCACTTATCTTGTGCGAAAAGTCTAAATTTTCCACTCCTTTCTACTTCCAACTTCAAATTTTCCACCTTAAAAGATTGGCCTTTAGTTGGTATTAATTTTAAATTAAAGTTAGCACTTTCTAGTTTCCATCATAATATACTAGTAATACTACTCTTCTACCATAGCTTCGAGTCACTATAAGAGTTAATTTTTATCATGTCTTTCAGTATATATTTTTTGTGACCGTTCTTAATCGAATTTAGTATGTTTTTCAAAGAAAATTCAAAACAACTCAAAATCTTCATGTGGAATCAAACTATTAAAAGTATCCCTCTTCCGTGCTCTTGCGTACCGATCTCTGGCAACAATATGGTCCTCGACTATACTTTATAAGTGTCGAAGTTATCACAATTTCTGCTATTCCAATGATCATCTTGGCTTTATGAGGACTCACTAAAGATCACTTTGGTCTATAATGACTCCTATGTAGAGGGAAATAGCTTCATAACTCATAAGAGAGAGGTTAAACTTCTACATGAGCTAATTCATTGATATGATGTCAAATTAAAACAATTACAAGTGCGAGGTTTTAAGTTCACAGTTTAATAGTCATTTAAGTAAGACATATAATATGTACGCATCAAATTTGGAAAGGTTTTTGAGTGAGTGATACATGTTAGAGTATATTAGTTTTTTTTTTTTTTTTTTGTTGGAACCTTCAATCTTTAATTCAATATGCCTCTCGACAAATAATTTTTAAAAGTTGGATGATGTGATCATGCAAAATGGGAGTATTAATGGTGAGTATCATTGTTTCCTCATCAACAACTCTGGTAACCTTCCGGTGTTCACCCATGACAAATATTTGGGATGGTTTTTTCCTCCTATCTCTCCATACTAACTGATACCTCAAAGTAAATCTTGATTATAATTTGATGAATCCAGATAGATGTTGCAATTGAAAGAAAAGAGAACATTGTAATCTAATATGAAGCGCATGCTATTTATCATTTACATGATCAAAGTTTGTCCTATATATAGCAATAATGTCAAATTGTTAGAAAAATTTATTGGAGGGAAAAAATCATAACCAATGTATGCAACTAACTCCCAATCATTTTATGGCAATCGAAGGACTTTTCCTTTTGAAAAATGTAAAAAAGAATTAAGGACTTTGGTCGGTTGCCTAATATAAGAATTTGCATATAGCATCCAAAATGATAATATAAATAATATACCTTCCTGTCCATTTTTCCAAGATTTTGAAAATGAATGTTCTGAAATGATCAATCCACATCAACATCCAACAAAATATTCACGAGATACAGCAAATAATGATATCAGCTAACTTAAATATTTCTTTTGGATATTTTGTATTTCTTTTAACTAAAATTAAGTTAACTATCGACTTAGGTAGATTTCTTTTATTATTCATAAACCTCAAATACAATATATTATTCAAAGCATCTAAATATTATATCACTTAAATCAACTTGAGTTAGTATTAAGCATGACAATAGATTCTATGTTATCTTGTATAAAATCCTGAATCAATCAATCTAATTCCCAGTTAATATAAAGTCTGACCAATGGAGGGCAATCATGTGGTCTGGGAGGTTCTAATATTCCCCTTGTCCAACCTACGCAGAAAAAATTAAACCTACATGTACAGCTCACTTTGCTACAAAACAATAAAACTTGAATGTGTGTTCACACATTTACCAAATTTCCAACCTTTTCAGTTCATTTCATAATCATGCACAACTTGCCAATTTGAATTTGGACAAAATACACCCTCAATGCCCTGTCTCATCATTCACGCTACCTTAAGATATAAAAAACAAATTCCCCCAACGGACCAAAATTACCAAACATTAAACCAACCTTTGGGGTGTGTTACTATAATGATCAACAACGAGATGCCACACCATGATGAAATGGCAGCCGCACACATGACCACCCGCACCCTCTCCGCCACATTCCCGAGCCCCGGGGCGTCCCCGTGTAGCGAGGACGGCCGGGGCGTCTACGGTGAGGTTCCGAAGGGCTGGTGCTCAGAGCGGGTCCCGCTCTCGAGCCGCCACCACCGCAGCCGTTGCCACCGACACGTGGCGGCTGAGGCATTGATCCCCTTGGGGAGTGGCAGTAGTGGAAGGGCGTTTCCGTCCAAGTGGGATGACGCAGAGAGGTGGATCTCTAGCCCCGGGGCAGCTCCTAATTACTACTATGCCACTGGCGTTGCTAATGTTAAGGCTTCCCAGGTGGGCTACAGTAACCAGAGGCGTGCCAAGTCCAAGAGCGGGCCATTGGGCCCCGTCGGGCTCACCTCCTATGGTAGCTTCAATGGTTACTCTCCTGTGTTAGGCATGGGGGTTATTAACGGCGGGAGGTGGAGGAATTCAGTGGCGGTCGAGTCACCTGCCTCTGTCCGGGCCCGATTGGAGGAAGCGATGGTGGCCAGCGGCGGCGGCGGCGGTGGCGGTGCTTCAAGTGAGGGTGGTCGGAGATCTTGCCCAGGTCATGGTAACCCAGATTGGTTAGACCTGTGGAGCAGGTCTCCTAGTCCTGCCAATCAAGGTATTACCTCACTGTTCATTTGCTCAATTACTGATAATTATTACAATTTTGCCAATTATGTTATGCCGTGAAGCATGGGCTACTCGTTCACATGGTATCACACGTCAATAATGCTGTCGTTATAACCAATTTTGTGTAAATGAAATATCAGATGGGGTAGGTTTCAGGGAAACGGTCCCATTGAAAACTTATCTTTGGCCCTTGTAAAGTATGATTTATGTAGCCTTATTGTAATCGAACTTAGAAGGAGTACGGATTATAGAATAGTAGCATTTTAGCCACCTTATAGCTATGATAATCGTACAAGAGCTTTCCTCTTGCCCCCGAACCTTAAATTTGCTCTTGATATCTCAATCGATGTCTTTTTTAAAGTTTACAACGTGTAATATTGACATTTTTTTTCACAGCCAACATTGATCTAAGTGTTGGCATGAACAGGTAAAATTTCAATATGTTCTGGTAGGAATGTAGGATAGTCTATTCATGTTTTCTTTCGATATACAACCTATGCATACAACTTACTAATGTTGTCAAATGATCGAAGCAAATTCAGTGGATTACAAGAATGCAGAGAGCCAAGAGATCAATAATGAGCTTCACCACAATGAAAATGTTGAAACTGCTGCTGATGGGGCTATATCAAGAAGGGACATGGCAACTCAAATGTACCCTGAGTGTGAGAGCAGTTGCCATTCTTCGGTTGTTTCGAGTCCCAGATCTTCGATTTCAGACAATTCTCTGCTTCAATCGATGCTCGATGAGCAGCCCCATTGTAGAAATAAGAACAGCCACAATGTCCAATCTCCAGAGTATGAGTTTGAAGTTAGGGATGTCCAAGTTGACAAACAAACGAGCACTAGCAGAAGGTCCACCTCAGATAGAGAGGAACTCGCAGATAATCCTGGCCTGGCCTCCGCTTTTACAGAGGCAGACAAGAAGTTCTCCAAGTATGTTTTCAATCCCTAATTACAGCTCTATCACCATGGCCAGGGTAGTCTTGTTTTCTTGAGAGAAAGTTAAGTAGTTGATAATTAACATATTGTTCACCATGTATGCAGGTTAGAAAAAGAAGAAGCCAGGATAAATGCATGGGAGAATCTCCAGAAAGCCAAAGCTGAAGCAGCTATTCAGAAGCTAGAGGTCAATTTTCTTCCTTACTTACAAAAATAATGTTGCTTAATTGTAATTAGTGTTTTGGTTTGAATTGAAATTGAAATGTGCTATTTTGTTTTGGTTTAGATGAAGTTGGAGAAGCAGAGAGCATCAGAGATGGAGAAGATAGTAGAGAAGCTAAGAAGGGCTGAAATTAAAGCTGAAAAGATGAGAAACTCTTTATCAACTGGCCAGGCTCAAAGTCACAGTCGGACTGTCTCCAGAACCACTTCAAAGATCCCCTTCTTTTGTAGAAAATTCAAGTTGACTCCCTGTTACCCATTCTAGCTTGTCGCTGCTGCTGTAGTTATGTTTCCCCTTGTAAGTTATATGTGTTGTCTTCATAATAAAAGTAAATTGTGGATTATTTTAATATAAGTATAATAAATATTCAGACTCATATACAACCGCATTTATATGTCTCTTAAAAAAAGTCCTAGTTCTTGTGTTGTGACCCATTTTAAAACCTACTTTATTCATTATTTTTCTTTCCTTCAAACTTTCCAAGAACCAAACAGGGCCTCAAAGTTAAGTTATTGTACCGGTTATAGGTCACTATGTTTAATGGCTGAGATTTAGGTGATTAAGATCAATGGTCCTTATTCATCAATTATCATAATATTTTTTAAATTATGGTAGAATTTTCAAAGATTAAATGCTTTGCCAATACCAATTATGCAATAAGATGATTTTATATATTATTTGGAGAGAACTATCTCTTTTTTAGTCAAACATTTTACAAGATATAATTATCATTATATTATACCTCACAATTTGTTGGATGAGTTTTATGGAGGGGTTTATTGGGAGTGAGATTGGTGCTGGAGAAAGGCCTTTTATGGTTGATTGGGACGGGCGAAAATATACAGGTTTGGGGGCGCCCTTGGCTTCCTAGGGAGAAACGCATGACCATTGAATCTCCTATGCCGCTGGGATATGAAGATCTTGGAGTGAGGGATCTATGTGTGGGATAATAATGGGCGTCATTGGAACGTAGCTGTTCTTACCCTCCTTTTTGTGCAAGAAGAAGTTGATGAAACTTTGAGCATTCCTTTGACAGATACTGTGGGCAACGACGAACTGATTTGGTGGGAAAATAGAGATAGTGTCTATACTGTCAAGGGGGGTTACTAGGCAGCGATAGAGGATCAAGTAGAGCAATTAAAAGCATAGCAGTTGGGACCAAGCATTTGGAATCATATTTGGCGGCTCAATTTGCCTGGGGTAGTAAAGGACTTTCTTTGGAGGGGTTGTAGAAATGTTATCCCGGGAGTAAGGCAAAATTAGTGGAACGTGGCGTGGAAATTAATAATGCATGTGACTTTTGTGGTGAGGAGATGGAAGACATAGTACACATTGTTTGGACATGCTCCTTTGCCCAAGAATTTTGGAGTTCCTGTCCTGTGTCATTGCCTTTTAATGCTGGGAATTTTATATCTTTTAAAGATTGGGTGCAACAGGTTGTTGATGATCTTCAAGGAGACAACAAGGATCATGCACTTATCTATGCTTGGAGGCTCTAGATTCACAGAAATGAACGTGTTTGGCAAGATGAGAGTAAAGGACCCTTGTTGTTGAGAATTGAGGCAGACTCCTATGTCCATGAATATGTCAAGTCTAATTATATGAGGCAAGCCTCCCAAAATCAAGTGTCGCATGATCAAGCCTGGATCAAACCTTGTCATGGCCAACTTAAAATCAATTTAGATGGAGCTGTTATAAGCATTAAGGAGAACAGGTCCAGGTGTTATTATCAGAGACTCCGACAGCGATGTCTTGGCAAGTCTCCCGCTGAACATGAGTGGCACAATGGAGGTAAGGGTAGCAGAAACGCTTGGTGTGAAATCGGCCGTCACTGGGACAAGGGAGATGGGATTCCACGGGGGCATATTCAAAACTGACAACATAGAAGTTGCTCAAGCTTTTCACCAGAATGACAGAACTTTAACTTACTTTTAAAGAGTCATTCAGGATGCTCAAATGGCCAGTAGGGGTCTCAATTATTTTTGTTTAAATAACGTGAAAAGAAGTGCAAATAGATTGGTCCATAATCTAGCTAAGGCAGTTTTGTATATTGATGGACTTAGGGCATGAGTTGATGACAGCCCTCCAATTGTGCGAGACATTGTAATATTGGAAAAGAATCACTGAAGTGTGTTGCCTTTCTCTTTGGCCCCCACCAAAAAAAAAATCTTGTATGAGATGCACTATATAGTTTCAGTAGAAACAAAGTTTGTAGAGAAGTCCATATGAAGTTTTGTGTTAATCTTTATATAAGACAACTCTTTCACTCAAGAAGGACAACTACATTTTTGTATGACTAAATGTTTTGGGGGCAATTACATGTGACTTGTCTGGGATGAGTGGTTCCATTTATGATAAAAACATAAGAAACAACAGTTTGGCCACTAAAGAGGCCTAACAAAAGAAAGATTGATTTTCCTAGGATAAATCAAGAAGAGTACAAACAATTCTATTGTCATGTATGAGCAAATATAGATAAGAATGCATGCTATCGTTAAATATTTTTCCATTATTATATTTAATTATGAATTGCTAACGTTAAATATTTATCGCTTACACCGACAAAATATTAAACGATACCCTAATTGCATTAACCATATTCACGAGTATATATGATGTGTGTATTTTAAAAATGTGGCAAATTATGGATAAAAAGATGATTTTGTGCAATTTATAAGTTGTAATATGCTTCCATGATTCGATCATATCATTTTTTTCAATTTAAAAACATACAACAACAATACCTCCCAATGTAGGTCCCGCTTTCGCGGGATCTGGGGAGATCCATCTGTAGGCAACCTTACCCCTACCGGTATTCCTACCCATAGAGAGGTTGATTCCAAGAGACCCACGAAAAAAGTTTTGTGAAAAAGTTTTATAGAGGAAAGCGTTTGCGAAACATTTAAAGAGGAAAAACAGTGTCAAAGAAGCTGAAACTGAAAGGAAGTTGAAAGAACGTACCTCAACACTCTACGTTAAGCAGCTGTCGTCACTCCCAGAAAAAAAGCACAACCTGCATACGAGCTTGACAGACTCCTACCAGCACCAAACCAGTACAGCTACAGACAACAAATTCAATTTAAAAACATAATACTATGAATTTTTAGTCAAAATAAGACAGTTATGAAGTGTCTTGCAGCAAGACACTTATCATTTTGCTTTTTGATAAGTTGTTGCTCAGAGACAAAACACATGTATAAATTAGACAATTATTTAAATTCAAAATTTCAAATCCAATACATCAAAAATTCTGTCACCAAGCAGCTATATAAATGAGATAATTATCAAGTACCAAAATTTAACATGAACAATAATTAGATATAGAAAACACAAAACAATATAGAGGTTAGAATGTGATGATAACTTGGATCCTTAATATTTAAGGTTTTTAAATATGTCTAAAATTTAATTTGTTATTAGATGTTACATAACTTTGCAAGGATATCATCGCCACATGCACCGTCAAGGAAACCAATGAATTAAACCAATAATTTTTTCCAAGTCTATTCTAAAAACTGGATATTTTGTCATTGTACGAGGTCTCACCGTTTATCAGTTTATCCAACCCATTTTTAAAGAATGGACATAGAGATCACGTGAGATCATTTCATCCGGAAATATTTACTAAGCATATGTTCGTATATAACACTGTACTTACCTACGTGTACAATTCTGATAAGTATTTAATAGTACTGAATTGTGCTGAATTATATTGAATTGTGCTGAATTGCGTTGAATTGTACCGAAAGTCATTGAATGCTTATAATAAGTAATTATTTTAAGTTGCAAAAAACATATTGTCAATCTAATTGATGAACTTTTTAATATTTCGTACGATAAATATTTCCTATTATATAATATATATCTTTTTTAGAGTTTATACCTAACATTATATTAATGCGTAATTTAGGGGTGTGCAAAAAAATCCGAAACCGAAAATCCAAAAAAAAAAAACCAAAAAACCGGTTAACCGAACAAATTTTTCAAAAAAATCAGTTCGGTTAACTGAACTGAAAAAAATTTGGTTTTCGATTAGGTTATGATTCGGACAATTTCAAAATTTGGTTAGCCAGCGGTTAATTGAAATGAAAATATAATTTTTTTTTAAAAAAATTATGCATAAAAAATAAAAAAGTTAGGTAAGAAACTGCACTTTTTTTATTATTTATAAACGGTAACCAAAGTTTAATTTTTATACGAAAAATGTAAACATTAAAAAATGAAAAATTTAGCTAAGGTAAGTATACGTTTTTTATTATTTATAACGGTTAACCGGTAGTCGAACCGAAAAATCGCTTCACCGAATCAAAAAATCGGTTAGCCGAATTTTTCGGTTTGGTTACGGACCAAGTTTTGAAAGAACTGAAATTTTCGATTAACTGAAAAACAGTTAACCGAAATTTTCAATTCGGTTACAGTCCGAATTTTTTTGGAATCGAAAAACCAGTTAATTAATTTTCAGTTAACCGAAACTCCGATTAATCGGTTTTGCTTTGCACATCCCTAAATTGTGTATACAGTAAAATACCTGGTTTCATTCGCTCCCCACCCCCCACCCCAAGAAAAAGAAGAAGAAAATTACAAAATATGGGATGAGTAACAACAACAACTACTACTCCCAGTGTATGTTCCGCTTTCGCGGGGTTTGGGGAGATCTAGTTATAGGCAACTTTACTTCTACCGGCATTCCTACCTGTAGAAAGGCTAATTCCAAGAGACCCACGAAAAGAGTTTTGTGAAAATATTTTATAGAATTAAGATTTTGCGAAAACAATTAATGCGAAAACATTTTAAAGAAGAAATATCCATAGCAAGGGACGCCCGAGATAAATAAAAAATAAATACAAGATCAGTTGTTGAAGTTATGAAATAAAATGGCAATATAATTGAGGAAGGCAATATACCTGGACAACCAGCTGTAAGCAGATGAGAACTCTTCTCGGAAGATAGTACTTATTGCAAGCAAACAGCACATACGCGGGGGGGGGGGACCACTACCAGCACTAAGCTACCGCAGCCAAAAGAAAACTACGGGGTCGACTCTCTGCAATCTAAGGTCTTAATCCTATCCCGCCACAACTTTCTATCCTGAGCCATGTCCTCCGTCAGACCGACAACTTTCAAGTCATCTCTAATCATCAAGTTTTTCTTTGGTCTTCCCCTCCCTCTTCTGCCTCCGGGGATGTTGATCCTCTCACATCTCCTCACTTGAGCATTCACACTCCTCCTCTTCACATGACCAAACCACCGGAGTCTTGTTTCTCTCATCTTATCTCCGATGGGAGCTACTTTGACTAAGTCATTCCTAATTCTGTTTATCCTCATATAACCACACATCCACCTTATCATCCCCATCTCTGCTACCGTCAACATCTGAACTTGCGTCTTTTTCAGGGGCCAACATTCCGATCCATACAGAACGATCGGTCTAATTACTATGCAATAGACTTTGCCTTTCAATCCAATTGGCACTCTCTTATCACACAACACACCTGAAGTGTACTTTCATTTTTGTCAGCCTACTTTTATTCGCTGGTTAATATATTCGTCAATATTCTCATTCTACTGAATGATCGAGCTTAGATACTTAAACTTATCGACCTTAGATATCAGTCTCCCCTCCATGGTGATTTCTCCCCCCGCATCTACCCTTCCACTGAAACAACAATGAAGGTACTCTGTCTTCGATCTACTCACTCTAAAACCTCTAGATTTCAGAGTGTGCCTCCAACATTCCAACTTCTCATTAACTCCTTGTCTGGTCTTATCAATAAGAACGATATCATCTGCAAAAAGCATACTCCAAGGTAACTCATCATAAATCCCTCTTGTAAGTTCATCCATAACTAGAGTGAACAGAAAAGGCCTCAAGGTGGAACCCTGATGCAGGTTCATACCAATGAAGAAGTCATTAGTGACCCTTCATAGCGTCTTAACACTCGTCCTACCTCCCTCGTACATATCCTTAATAACTCGAATATACAAGGGTGGCACTCCTTTCTCCTCCAGGCTTCTTGTAACGCCCCAAATTTATATATGTTTCACTGCTTGTGTTTTCCTTAATAAATCCCTTAATTATAATCTAGACAACCCAATGATAGGGGCATTACCGCCATCCAAAAGGACAAGGCTTAAAACATGAGTGCTATGAATAACAGAGTTAAGCATAAGCTCCACTGTACACATTCACATATAATTATCCATTCACAATCAAGTGTTAACCAATGTAAGGTTTATAAACCATAGTGAGATAATTTACCATGTAATCTACATCTTCATCCACAGAAGAATTCAAAATACAACGTTAGAGTATGCATATACGGCATTACTTCTGATCCATCTGGATTTCCCTGCTTCACTTATTCTCTTCAGCTGATTTGCTGGCATCAGGGCAATACTCTAAGCATTTGCCTAAAATAAAACATGAAAAACATTTCGAACTGTGAGCCGAAGCTCAGTACATGCGTTCCTGAATTGTTAAATGATCATTGAACACTGATTGGGCCCGCTTTGCAATTCATTTTAAGTTAAAACAGTGAATGAGATAAATGTAAAACTGTATTGCTAGTTATTATCTGATAGTGAACCCCTTGATACTGTTACGATCTATGGATAGGTGTACACCTGCCAAGCCGATCGAGGACCTGGCCTGAAGCCGCACAGGTAACTGAAGGGCGAATGCCCTATAGATGATAACTGATGGGGTCACTAATTAACTGATAAATCACTGTGTAAACTGATTCATTGATGTACTTACCAAAACATGATAACATTGATAAATACACTCTGATTTCTAAAGATACAGGCAATGGACGTACCTGAAGTCTTTAAAATGATATTTCACTTGATAATACTTATGCACAATGGAAACGATAACTAGGCCTCAACTCTGTTTCATAAATGTCATTGTAAGTATGTGAAGTCAGTAAATGATCCTTACTCGCCTAATTGAGTAAGTAAAAAAAATATGTGCAACAGAAATTGAGTAATAAAATGGGCTACATAACTTGTGCATTTCAAATAATAAATTAAATCAGTTAGAGTTATTGAACTTGAAATACAACAAATTGAAGTAAAATAGGCCAAACGGAAATGATTGGGTAATAATGAAAAGATTTTAGTTGATATAAATGACACATGGTTTGCTAATATTTCTGAAATTGATAAATGAAAGTGTGAAGCTTATGAAAAAGATAATAGAATGGTTAATGCCTCTGAAGTGGAGAATAGAAGGTTTAATACTTCTGAAATGGGTGACAAATGGTTTATGCCATAAGGGGTGCTGCGAGGTTCAGTAAAGCTCACATAACACCCTAACGTGGTCCAAAGGACACTGGTTTTGAATTATTAATCTGCTCACTTCCCAAATTTCATTTTCATACTCATGTAACTCAGTTTTCAACCCAAGTAAGCTTCTGTACATAATCCAAATGAACCCACCACACTTTGTAATTTCCTTGCAATACCCATAATTATATAGAAACTTACAACAAAAATTAATTCCAAACGTCACGGTTTCTGTATTCATTCATATCACCGTTTGATGGTCTGCATTAGAAAATTCATATCCTTCACTCCCAACATCCAAATGAGATATAAAACCCCAATATGAAAAGTTCACAATGTCCTCTAAAACTCTTATTTAGGACACAAAGCATGATTCATATAATAAGGTCCCTAAAAGTAGGGTAGAACACAGACATGCACAGTTTCTGATCAATCTGCGCAGTCCTAGCAAAATGACCATAACGTTTTCCACAGAACTCGGATTAAGGCGATTCAAGAGGCATTTTAAACAGAACTCATTGATCTATCCACACACCAAAAATTACAATTTTTCAATGACCCAATCAATACCAGTTTTCCCGTAAAGTTACTGTTCCAGTTCAGTTCCCAGTTTCAATGTATTCTGCATAGTCTTGAGTAAATTGGTCATAACTTTGTCCACACAACTCGAAATTGACTAATTCCAAAGCCTATTGAAAGACAACTCATCAATCTATCACGAAACCAAAAATTATGAATTTTGGATGTGCCAAACAGTACCAGTTTAATCCCGAAGTGGCCCTTATTTCAGGTCTGTTGACAGCTCACTAACCACATATTTGCACTCTTTTCTTTACATAACCACCCAATAAAATCACTCTTTAACTTATATACATCAGCCTAAATATCTTGATATTCATTACCAATGCCAAAGATCACAAAATCTCATTTAAAAGAATCAAAATTCAACACTTGAACATGAAGCTTGCATGATTAGATAAAACCCTAAACCTAGCTTCAACTCCAACATGATCCATCACCAAGATGATTCTTAATTCAATAAAAACAACATGATCCATCATCAAAATAACCAAAACAAGAAGCAAACACAAAAAATTCAAAGAACAAGATTGAAGCCACTTACTTTGAGCTTGAAATAAGTGGAGGTGGAGATGGTATTTGGTGATTTTGAGAGTGAAAGATGATAGCCGGTGGTGGGAGGTGGTTGGGGGTTGCAACCTTGCCAGAGGCTAGCCGAAAAGTGGCTGAAAAACACCACAAAAAGGGTTGTGGGGCTGGTGGTGGCTGCCATGGAGGTTGAGATGAAGAAAGAGGTAAAGAGAGAGAAAGGAGAGCTTGATTACTTGGTTGCAAATTGATCTCAAGTACTTGGCTGAGAATTTATATTAAAAAGTAACCATGGTTAAGCTTAAACCATGGTTAATTAGCTAGGTTAGTGATACAACTTGGTGGGCTTCAACTTTGGCCCGAAATTGGTCTTGAATGAGCTCGGGTTGGGAAAAAAAATGCCAAACCGAGTGCAATAATTAAATTTGTTTTTCCAAAACTCGAAATTAAATATAATGTCATGAAAAATAATTTAATCATTTAAATCATTATTATCGAGGCCTAATATCAATTTCTCCGAAAACTTATTTTCGGTAAATGAAACTCGAATTGCAAAGTGGGGCCCGACATAAATTTTTCCAATTGTGATGATTCAATAAGAATGAGATAAATAAATGTGAAAAATAAATAACATAGCTTAATTAAATAAATAAATATGCTTTAGGGTCGGGCTGTTACACTTCTCCATAAAACTTCACGCGGAACTCTATCATAAGCTTTCTCCTGGTCAATGAACGTCATGTGGAGATCCACTTTTCTATCGCTATACAAAGCCATGAGTTTTCTAAGGAGATAAATCGCCTCTATGGTCGACCTGCCTGGCATAAAACCAAATTGGTTCTCTGAAATTGAAACATCCTTCCGCAACCTTCTCTCAATCACCATTTTCCATAAATTCATAGTGTGACTAAGCAACTTAATACCCCTAAAATTATTACAATCCTGAATATTCCCTTTGTTCTTGTACAAAGGGATAATTGTGCTAAACTTCCATTCTTCGAGCATCTTAGCGGTCCTAAAAATAACATCGAAAAGCTCCGTTAGCCACTCCAAACCTTCCTCACCCAAACACTTCCACCGGTATTTGATCTGGACCGACTGTCTTGCCATTGGGCATCTTCCTCACGGCCTCTTTAATCTCGTACTTGCTGATATGACCACACTCTCGCGGATCCGCACTCCTCTCACCACACTCTCATTCTCTGCCTCGAGAATCTTCCATTCCTTCACCATTGAGGAGATTGGCAAAGTATCCTTGCAATCTCTCCTTGATCTCTGCATCCTCAAATAACACCTTACCATTTTTATCCATGATGCACCTCACAACATCTAAGTCTCTTGTGCTTCTTTCCCTAGCCCTCGCAAGCTTAAAGACATCCTTATCCCCTTCCTTGGTCTCTAGTCTATGGTACAACCTATCATAAGCGAAGCTCTTAGCTATCGCAACAGCTTTCTTGGCCACCTTCTTAGCTGCCTTATATTTAGCTCCACGAACATCTCTCTCCATTTGCTCAACAGTTCATGAAATCCGCATATGCATCTTTTTTCTCCCCGACTTTCTCATTTACTTCCTCGTTCCACCACTAAACACCCTCCATTTTGTTACCACCCCTTCTCGAAGTGCCCAGGACTTTTTTAGCCGACATTCGAATACAATCTGCCATTACTTTTTACATTGTATCTGCTTCCTCTACCCACCTCCAAGCTCTTCCTTCAGTAATTCTCTCTGATATTAACATGGCGTTCTCCTTTGTAAGAGTCTACCACTTAACCATAGGGTCCCCAACTCTCCTCTTCTTCCACTTTGAACATTTGAACTCTACATCCAACACTAGCAGCCTATGCTGAGTTTCTATATGCTCACTAGGAATCACCTTACAGTCCTTTCAAAACCTCCGACTATCCGCCCTCGTCAGGAAGTAAACAATCTGGGTCCTCACGGAGCCACTCTTAAAGGTTACCAAGTGGTTCTCCTTCTTCTTGAAAAAGGAGTTTACAACTAATAATTCATAGGCCACTGCAAAGTTCAGCACAGAGACTCCTCTGTTGTTTCTCTCCCCAAAACCAAAACCCCTGTGGACCGAATCATACCCGCCTGAGTCAGCATCAATATGGCCATTAAAGTCTCTTTCTATGAAAAGTTTCTCGCTCCGAGGAATCCCCTGGATGACCATATCCAACTCTTCTCAAAAAAGCTTTCTAATATCGTCCGATAGATCTATTTGAGGCGCATAAACACTGACCACATTTATGAATTTTGAACCCAGCAAAACCTTAATGACCATAATTCGGTCACTCTTCCGCCTCACTTCAACAACAAAATCTACCAGTTCCTTCTCCACCAAAATGCCAACTCCATTCCTCGCTTTGAAAGACCTCAACAACAACAATAACAACAAACTCCCATGTGGGTCCCGCTTTCGCGGGGTCTGGGGAGATCCAACTGTAGGCAACCTTACCTCTACCGGTATTCCTACCCATAGAGAGGTTGATTCCAAAAGACCCACAAAATAGTTTTGTAAAAAAGGTTTGAAGGAAAAACGATTGTAGAAGCCAATTACCGAGTAGGAGAAAGATAGAGAGGATGAGAAAAGGTTCCGAAAGGCAAATAAAGAGGGACTGAATACATCGCAAATAAATAAGAAGCGGAGCGGAGACATACCTCATCAAAACCAGGGGCGCTAGGTTCCGTCTCCTCCCTGAAAAGCACGACCTGCGGACAAGCAAACCAAAATCCTACCCACCCCACACCGCCTAAGCTACAGCCTGACCCCTACAGTCAGAAACTTTAATCCTGTCCCGCCATAGCCTCCTATCCTGAGCCATGTCCTCCGTGAGTCCGACAACTTTCAGGTCTTCTCTAACCACTTGTTCTAGACTCTTCTTCGGTCTACCCCTCCCTCTCTTACCACCGGGGGGGGTGATTCTCTCACACCTTCTCACTGGAGCGGCCGCACTTCTCCTCTTGACGTGACCGAACCATCTGAGCCTTGATTCCCGCATCTTCTCCTCTATCGGGGCCACTTCAGCTGAGCCCCTAAACACTTTATTCCTGATCCTGTCCAATCTCGTTAAGCCACACATCCACCTGACCATTCTCATATCAGCTACCATCAACCTTTGGATCTGCGTCTTTTTTACAGGCCAACACTCCGATCCATAGAGAACAGCCGGTCTGACTACAGTCCGATAGACCTTGCCTTTCAAACCTATGGGCACTCTCTTGTCGCACAGCACCCCCGACGCTGCCTTCCACTTTTGCCATCCCATTCTAATCCGCTGGTTAATGTGCCCGTCAATGTCCCCATTCTGCTGGATGATCGAGCCCAGATACTTGAATTTGTCAAACTTTGGTATTGCCCTCCCATCAAGAACGACATCTCCCCCCTCTACTACCCTCCCGCTGAAACAACAGTGAAGGTATTCCGTTTTCGACCTACTCAACCGAAAGCCCATAGCCTCCAGCGTGCGCCTCCAACTCTCCAACCTGTCATTCACCCCCTGCCTGGTGACATCGATAAGAACGATGTCATCTGCAAATAACATGCACCAAGGCACCTCGTCCTGTATACCTCTAGTGAGTTTGTCCAAAACTAATGTGAAAAGAAACGGGCTTAAAGCGGATCCCTGGTGCAGGCCCAGAGTAACAGCAAAGTCATTTGAGACCCCGCCCGGGGTCCTAACCCTCGTCCGCCCTCCCTCGTACATGTCCTTGATAACACGGATATACTCGGGCGACAGCCTTTTCTCTTCCAAACACCTCCACAATACCTCCCTTGGCACTCTATCATAGGCTTTCTCCAGGCCAATGAACACCATATGGAGATCCACCTTTCTATCCCTGAACGCACCCATGAGCCCTCTGAGGAGGTAGATCGCTTCAATGGTCGCTCTGCCTGGCATGAAACCAAATTGGTTTTCTGAAATCTCTACTTCCCCTCGCAGCCTTCTCTCAATCACCCTCTCCCACAGTTTCATAGTGTGGCTGAGCAGCTTGATGCCCCTAAAGTTATTACAATCTTGGATATCCCCTTTGTTTTTGTACAGTGGAATGATTGTACTGACCCTCCACTCTCTGGGCATCTTGGCGGTCCGAAAAATGATATTGAAAAGCTCTGTGAGCCATTCTAGCCCCACTTCCCCCAGAAATTTCCAAACTTCCACTGGAATCTGGTCCGGACCCACTGCCTTCCCCTTCGTCATCTTCTTCAAGGCCTCCCTAATCTCCTCCTTTGAGATCATATCGCCCGCACGCTGATCGCTACACTCTCTGGCCCGACTACTGATCGCTACACTCGCTTTGAAAGACCTCGAATATTATAATTTGTACCCATCAACTACTCTAACTTTAGCCCCCACCTACTTCGTCTCTTGAACACACGTTATATTAATCTTACACCTACGCAATAACTTAATTAATTCTACAGAGTTACCCGTAAGCGACCCAAGATTTCAAAATCTGGGATGAGTAAAACAGACCAAAAAACAAGAGAGAGAGAGAGAGAGAGAGCGAAAATAGAGGAGGAAAACTCAAAGAACTGAAATAAGCACTTCCTGTCCCAGAACGGATTACGCTGTCGTGACTGGGCCAGAGGGAAGGGGGAGAGAGAGAACGTTGTCTAGACACGTTGAGAGAGATCTGCATTTAGGGTTTTAATAAATCTTCATTATTGGGAAGGTAATTGTGAGTGTTTAATCTTCTAATCTAATATATATTTTGCTTATCCAAATTTGTTGTCTCATAGTAACTTTGATTCTTATCTATCTGATAATCAATTGATTGATTGAATTTTCATACGTTTGAGCGTTAGCGGAAATTCTGTTGATTGATTTTGGGATTTGGGGAAGAGGGTGAAAAATTAGGGCAATTTCGATTATGGCGATCATGATGATGCCGGCGATGATGCATGTGTGTGAGAAAGAGGTGTGCTTATCATGTGCAGGGTACGAGTGTGACAGTGAGAGGGGAGGCAGAGAAAGAGGAGTGAGAGAACGGGTGAGATTCCGAGATCTGAGCGAGAATTCGAGGTTGAGGAGAGAGAAAGACGTATCATTTTGAGGTTGTTTGTTGATTTTTCTCGGCTTCGAGATTTCGAGTTGTGTCCCGATGGTCCAGGAGCGAAAGCTTGTGGTAAGTGCTTGTTGATTTTAGACTGATAATTTTTATGTATATGAGAGTATTAGGCTTGACAATTTGTATGATTTCGACTCATGTGGTGGCTGTTTCGCAGGTTCTCGGCATCCCTTGGGATGTCGACACCAATGGATTGAAGGAATACATGAGTAAATTCGGTGAATTGGAGGACTGTGTTGTTATGAAGGTATTACATTCTGTTTCTCATTATTTTTATGCAGCAAGATAGTTATTTACTTTGATGATGTTGATGTTAGAGAGGGAGATACAATTTTTGTGTGTTTCGTTTGCATATTTCGTGTTTGTGGCCAGACTATCATCTGGAAGCTTGTTTCTTATGAAGTTCACTTGATCTCGTTGTTCATTGATTCGATTCACTTCCTGCCCTTTGTGACTGTTTCAAATCTGTCTTTTTGATTGTGAACTCTCCCTGTAGAGCTAGATCTCCTTATGATTTGCGTCCTCCCCGTTATGCCAATGACTGTTTGCCCTAGTTGTCAAGTCCAACAGCTTGAGTACATTAAATCCTAGGTCTGAGTCCTCTCCCCCTTTGTGTGCAATTATATTGTGCTGCCCTTCACGGGCACCCCCCTCCCCCCAAAAGGTCCCATAACTAACCGAAAAACAACCTGGTGGCTGTTCCCTTTCGCAGCTTGATCAAACAACGTTGATTTGGGTGACTCTTTTTCTCCCTTCTCTTCTCTCCTTTTACTGAATGCAAGTCAAATGCTCTCCAGGTTTCATAAAACTCATAATATATGGGGATAACATCGCATGGTGAATGGAGTGACGATTTTGAAGTCAATATTATGTTTCTTTATTTATATGGTTTTTGATGCTGTCAAATAGAACTTATCTCTTAGTCAAAATGTTGTTGAGAGTTTTTTAATAAATCTTATATTCATAAGGTTCTTGATCGCGCAATACCTCTTGATTGCTGAGTAGTTGGCAAACCAAAAGTTTGTCAATTTAGGGTCCAACGTTGTGTATTTCAGGGTCAAAGCTGCTATTTGTGAACCCTTCATCCCCTGCTCTCTCTCTCATTCTCTCGCGCACACTTTGCTTAGGTTAGGCAGGATGCCTTTGTATGGGTTTGGAGTTGGGTCTGAATGTCTGTTGAGGATTCCATCCCTAACATTAGTTTCAGATTCATATCGTCTTAGGAGTTGAAATTTTTGTGCATTGGGCCTGATTGTTAGAGTTTCCTGGGTAAATGATTTTTGGTCAAGAGTTATGTTATACTCTATGACAAAGATTTCTTTCTTATTTACCTTATGTTACTTGGACTGAGGTACGATTATGTACACAAAGATGAGCTTGTTCTCAAACTTGACTGTCTTCTTGAAATTGTTCATGTTTTGGTGTCAAATGAAGTGTTCATATTCATGTTGGAGTGTTGAATGTGCCAAGTTCCACTTTAGGGCATAGTTACCTGGTTTGCGGGTCGTCCCCTGCAACCGCGAACCGGTTCGTGCGTCCCAGAACGCGGGTCAGAGACGATCCGGATCGGGGTGGATCGCGACCCAGTCCGTTGAAGCCGGCGTCCCAGATAGAGCTCTTTCTCCTGTAGCAATGGCAGCGAACTTGGCATGAGGAGAGAGAAAAGAATGGAAGGAAACTGGAAGAGGGACCGGCTTTGGATATAGTTGCTTTTTTTTATATATTTAATGATGACAGTGGGCAGAGAGGGAGAGGGAGAGACTGCACAGTAACCGGTCTCTTCAATACCCTGTGTTTGTATCTATCCTATTTCAGATAAGCACAGTAACAAAGGCTTGACTCTTCGTTTACTGCTGCCTATATGCTCTGTATCCATGGCATTATGCCAGCCTATTTACACAGATTTCAATGTTTGGGCATTTACTCATCTGAGTGAGGTATGACTTTTCAATTGAAAGGATATCCTAATTACTTAATTAGTATGCTAATATCTACTACTGTCAAATTTTAAAAAGAAACTAAAATTTTGGTGGGGAAATACTCCTCTATCTCTGTATGCTAACACACACACACACACACACACACACACACACACACACACATGTATAATCATACCGCATACCTAAAAATGTATCTCGTGTACCCGATTCCCTAGAGATAGCGTTCCACGTCCCCGTTCCTGTACCACGTACTGGAACGAATGGCGTCCCTTGTAACTATGCTTTAGGGGAAACGTAGAGTCTGAGTGGCATTAGTCGAACGTTGACCTCACCATAATTTGGTCTTTTCACGGAAGTTCCTTGTTATTCAAAGGGAGTGCTTAGTGAACTTTTGTGAGTTTCTGCAATTTTGCGATAGCTTCTTTAGACCCCCCAGGTTATTACATTCAAGTTAGTGCATTGCATAATGTCTTTCAACGTCGTAGGTTTTCTTTTGCACGTTACTAACTTTTTGTCTTTTTTCTGGTTCTTTTTTCTTAGGAACGCAGTACAGGGCGATCACGTGGGTTTGGTTATGTCACATTCACCTCTGTTGAGGATGCTAAGGTACTGAAGTTTTTTAATTTAGATGTCTTTAATTCTGCACAAAAGGTTCGTTCCTTTTGCTAGTCCTAAGTGCTGTTAATTTGGTTAGTTTTGTTGTATTTGTCTTGTCATCTGTGTTTTAGCCAATTGATATATCCTGCTGTTTGTTTCAGAAAGCATTATCAAGTGAACACCACCTCGGCAACAGATTGCTGGAAGTAAAAGTCGCAACACCAAAGGTCTTGTTTGGTCACCAATTGTGATATGGAGTCTTCTTCACTTTTCCTCCTAATTGTGTCGCTGCTGCTTGTACATTTACTTCTTTTGGCTTTTCTGCGATTAAACCTCTGAATCTTTGCAGGAGGAGATGACGAGATCATCTACGAAAAAGGTAACCCGGATCTTTGTGGCTAGAATCCCCCCATCAGTTACTGAATCAACCTTCCGTAGGTAATTTTTGACAAGCTCATCTTACACTTATAATACTCTCTCTCTCTCTGAGCTCCTAACTATTTCACCCTTTTCTTCTTTTGAGCAGCCATTTTGAGAAATATGGAGAGATCACTGATCTTTACATGCCTAAAGTAAGTTCAGTGTTTGCTCATTCAGTGATGCCTCTGACAAACTCATTCTTATTAAAAAAAATGTCTCTTACAAGCTTATGTTCTGGTTAAGTTTCTTTTTAGTGAACCCCAACATTGACAAAACATTTGCTGAGAAATTTCTTTATAGGACCCAACTACCAAAGGTCATCGTGGAATTGGATTCATTACTTTTGCTAGTGCTGGTAAATTTCCTATTCTTGCAATTCTGCTGCATTTCCACTGTAATTTGCATGCCAAGGTGGGTTCATGTGCAACTGTGTGCAGATACTGGAAAAATGAATGTAAATAGGATTTACTTCTGCAGGCTGGGGCATTTGGCATCTTTAATTCTGTCCGTACTCAGCCAAAGTTTTTGCTTGGGCTAGGCTCTAGTGTGTTGTTATCATGGTTCTGTTTGAGACCCTGAAGGCATGCTTCCAAGCAAGATGATGAACTGGTCTATAATGAACAAGGGATGATGTAAATTGTGAGGGGGTGCTCCCGCCCGGGGGGGGGGGGTGGGTTATTTCTGAAATCTATCTTTTTAAAGTTGCTAGTGCTTACATCTTATCCACAATTTCAAGCTTGTCAGTCACTAGTAGATTTAGACCTATATGAATTGGCATCCATACTCGGTCATAATTGGTGCATCTAGACTTGCCATAGGGTGAAGCTTTTCATTTTACTGGAATAATTGGGGGTTTTGAAATATGGCCCATTTGTATATGCATCTCTGTACAAGGGATGTAGACTGTTGGGGAATGCTTGATGGAGTTTTCTGAAATTTGTTGTTTGAGTTGGTAGCGCTTGAAGATTAGTAATGATTTCAAGCTTGTTGATCATTAGTAGATTAAAACCTATCTGAATAAAAGCCAGGTTTTTAGTCATAGGTGATCCATCTAGGCTTGCTATGGGGTGAAATTTTTTTTATTTCACTAGAATAGTTAGGTCATTAGATATGTATGGCCAATTTTCACATGCATCTCTGTACTTGATTATCAATTAATGTAGCAAATGTTTGTGCGGTATTCCACTGTAATACTGAGGAAATTGGCTTTTATGTGTTTTATACATTATACTTGTCTGTTTAATCTTTCAAATAATGTTACATGCATGCACATCGATAATTGCATTTGCATGGGAGGTCCTTATAGTTGGCACAGTTTGTTATTTGTCATGATTTATGCTATTTGCTTCTTGATCTACTGTAAATTATTGCTTCTACACATTTCTTCAGCCTGATTGGTGTTCTTGTTTCAGAATCAGTAGATAACCTGATGAATGACACTCATGAACTGGGAGGTTCCAATGTAGTAGTTGATCGTGCAACCCCGAAGGCAATCCCCTCTCTTCCTCTCTCTCTCTCTCTCTCTCTCTGTGTGTCTCTGTGGGTGGGTGGGTCTGGGTGTATGCGTTTGTCGGAGAGAGTGAGTGTGTGTGAGATTGTCAAAGGTTTCTGGATTGTACCCGTTTTCGTCTGGATTATTGTGGTTAAGGATTTCAGGCTTGATCTGGATGTGCTTTTTGGAGGAGTGAATCACTTCATCTTATCAGCCACTCATTGATAGTTTGCTGAAGGTTTATAATATTAATATCCTTTTTTCTCAGGAAGATGATTTCCGCCCAATTAGTAGAGTATCCCATGGTGGTTATGGTGGTTATGGTGCTTACAATGCTTACATTAGTGCTGCTACAAGATATGCAGCACTAGGTGCTCCTACCTTATATGATCATCCTAGTTCTCTCTATGGAAGTAAGTTCGTTTCTCCTTTTTCCTTTAACTTTTTTTTGGGTTTGGGAGGGGGGGGGGGTGTGGAGGGGACTGGAGGAGTTGTCCTGTGTTTTTTTCATACGTGCTTTAGAGTGCCAAGACAACTATGAGTTGAGATCATGGTTTTCTGATGGCTGTTAGGGGATCCAATTAGAGGAGTTGGTAGAAAGATATTCGTTGGAAGGCTTCCTCAGGAGGCAACTACTGAAGACCTTCACCGTTATTTTGGTAGATTTGGTCGCATTCTGGATGTTTACATTCCAAAGGTAAAATTAAATTTTGTCGTAGAGTTAGCTGTTCGCTTGGTGGGAGATTTACTGATGTGATGATGCTCCCTGGACCCTGATCATAGGATACCAAGAGGTCTGGGCATCGTGGTTTTGGCTTCGTAACTTTTGCTGAAGATGGTGTGGCAGACCGAGTGGCTAGACGATCGCATGAGATATTGGGTCAGCCGGTAAGCAAGGGTCACTTTCTAACAAGGTGTTTTGTCCCTTTTAGTGAGGTGGATGGTGTAAAATCTGTGAGGGTATTGATTTTGGAAAACACAGGCTGTATTGCTAAGTGTCCATTGATCTCATGGCTTTAATCTATAACTTGTTAACTCTTTTGATTCAATGACAATGCACCTAGGAGCAAGGTCTTCTGTATTTTTCTCACTGATGAACATAGTAAAATGTATTTTTCTCACTGATGAACATAGTAAAATGCGCCTTCCATTTGGCTTCTGGATCCATTATCTCCATCCACAGCAACTTAATGCTGCAGTAAATGCTCAAAGCTGTTATCTGATTTTTCTGAATCATATCTGTACTTTTAGCTAGCAAGTGCAGTGCTGATTTTTAAGAATGAGGCTGCTGTACTTGGTTCAGCAGGACCAACTACAATTAAAAGTTGCCCTGGCCCGCGTTTCATTGGTATTTATTATGGAATTGGCATTGAACTTGCTTTGTGCATTTTGCAGGTTGCGATTGATTCAGCTGCACCAATTGATGAAGCTGGTAGCAGCGGAGGTCTAATGATGGATTCTCCTGAACCTTATGGCAGTTATGGTCCTATGCGTACTTATGGCAGGATGTATGGAAGCCTAGATTTTGATGATGTAAGTGTTATGGACTACTTCCTGAAACAACTATGGTCTGTGATAAAGTTTATGAGGCCTTTTAATGATTGTGTGTGTGTGTGTGTGTGTGTGTGTGTGTGTGAGAGAGAGAGAGAGAGAGAGAGAGAGAGAGAGAGAGAGAGAGAGATGTTCGGTTTGGTTTTATGGCTACATCTCGATTTGTAGGTTATCTGAGGCTTGCCTTTTTCTGTGGTACAGTCATTGTAGTTCTGTATGTCTTGTTTGCTTGTCACTGGGATGAATGGCCTGCTTTCATGAGTTGATCACAACCTGATTTGATGGCATGATTGAAATGGAATTACAGATAGGTGTATCTTATATAAGGTCAGTAGTCCTGTAATTTCAGACGGTAGTCTCCGCCACAGCCCTTCATTGAACATGCAGAGTCTCATGTTATCTTGCTCCAATTGGTGGTTCAGCTATTTGCTTGTACCAGTAGTTCTGTTCTCTAATTGCAGCGACCTGACTCCATGTATCTTATGAGTGCTTAATTCTAAATGCTTGGTTTTGCAGTGGGGTTATGGTGTTGGCAGTTCAAGGCCATCTAGGGCGGATTGGAGGTATAGGCCATATTAGATATGGTCTGTGGTGCTCGAAAATTTGGCAGAAAGCAGCAGCAATGGATGGATCATCTTACTAGCGGTTTGGCCATTTCATAGAGTTCTGGAATAGATTATTTAATAATTCAGATGTTATTAGGAGAAAAATTACGGGCAGGAGAAAGTTGGAATTTAATGTTAAACAAAGTCTGTTGTAATGTTTAAATTTATAAACTATCTTATATAGCGGTCTATTAGTCTATATATGGAACTCTTTTGGTGTCATGCATGTGATTGGACAATGGCCAATTGAAACTGCTCTCTCTGTGCAAACTTGAACTGGGTATTGAGTTGATTGCCTAAGATCTTCGGTCTATTGGGTCGCAGGAATGCTTGTAGGGTAAAGTTGCTTGCCAAAGTCTATATTATAATCTTTGGAGCATGTACCTTTAGAAGTTGCATATTATCTATGGGACAAATACATGTCAGAAAATATATAAACTTGGTGAGTGAGAATACATATTTCTGAGTGCGTGATATACATAACTGCTACTTGTATTTAGACGTTCTCAAATTCCGCTAGATGCCTAAATTGGATCTAGAGTGGGTGATGGTGGTGTAGTGGTGTTGATGAATCTATATAAAGTAGGAATATTTTGTAGTGTTATTATTGCGTTTATAGATTTGGATACTTTGCAATTAGAGGGGAGATTTATAGTCTCATGAATCACGATGCTCCATCTAACAGTTTATGTTTTGTATTGTTAAAAAGTTTATTATGAGGGGTCAAATAATTTTACCATTGGTAGTAAAACCTTTATCCAAGAAATTATCAATAAAGATAGTATTCTCATGTGTATAATGGGTTCAATTTTAAACATGTCAAACCCTAAACGTTCTGAGTGCACCCTTTGATTCAAAAATGTAATTTCTATTTCTTTTTCGCATGACTGCTCAATATCCAATCAAATAAATAGCCAATAAAAATCTAGCTGTTACCTATAGAAAACTTTAATCCAAATTAATATGCCATTGGAGTATTCAATTATAGTCAAATTAAAAAAGTAGGTAACTTATCAAGTGTGAATATTACCCTTGTGGAACTATGGACTAGATAGAACATTGTCATTAAGCGTAAAAATATCACTTTAATGAGAATTTTTAGTTGTTTGAATCAACATTCTTCAATTCAATCAATCGAGATTTTATTTTTCAAGTTCTAGTTGAAAATTGTGTCTAAATCCTAAAATTTTAAGCAGTTTTTAATAAATTTTTTATTGCAGAATTTTTTGGCCTAGGACATAAATGCTGATTGATAGTCAAATATTGTGCTGCCAGACTCAGAGACACTCCCCTTGTTGTACTCATCTGCACCGAGCAAGTGCACTATTAGATGCTTTAACTTAGTTTTTTTTGTTGGATTAACTTTACCTATAAAATCAGAGCAACACAGCAAGGAGCGCTCGTGGCCTAATGGATAAGGCATCTGACTTCTAATCAGAGGATTGTGGGTTCGAGTCCCACCGAGCGTGTTTTATTCCTTTTTAGTTTTTGTTGGTTAAAAGTCTTCTCCAGGCCTCTGTCAAATGCAGTAGACCTGACCTTGGCAGGTAAATCCCACATTTCACTACGACTTGGTGGGCTCTCTTAAAGTCTCACCAAACTCGCACGGATTCACCTCCTCCAATTTTTATTTATTGGATGGCGACTGGTTTGAAATCTCGCAAGCATGAAATCGCACGTATGTAATATTGTAATTTGTATGGTCTCGATGAACATTATAAGCCAGTGCTGCATAAAATTTTCAGCTAATGTCAGAGACAGAGACGCAGATTACAAATTCTGAATTAATCATCAAACGCTTAATAATACTAATACAATGCAAAAATTACAGAGAGTTAATTAAGTGGGCACGGCATACGAGAGAAAGAAAATGGGCAAAACTTGAAGCAAATGGCAGAGGAGACAGAAGCGCCAATTAAGGCCAACAGGAAAAGAGGGGCCTCTCCATTCAATTTTCCCTTCTCTGTATTCATCATTCCCAGCTGTCATCCTTTCTCTCTTTTTTTCTCTCTCCTCCACTTCCATGTGAATTAATCCCCTGCCTCTTCCCACTTCGCACCACTCATCTATCACCCATTTCTACTTCACTCACTCACTCACTCATAAGAGGAAGACCCAACTCAACAACAATGGCTCCCTCCACCTCCACACTCCTCCTCCTCCTCTTCGCCTCCTGCATCCTCCTCCTCCTCCTCCAGCCACCACCCACGGCGGCCCAGATCCACGACTGGGACTGGGCCGCCGCTTCAACCGCCGACGCAATGGCCGTCTACCAAGGAGGAGACCTCCAAGATCTGATGGACGACTCCGATGACATCCATGAAACCGACGGCCGGAGATCTCTGTACTGGAGGCGGACTTACTACATTTCATATGGAGCACTCTCAGCGAATCGGGTCCCCTGCCCACCTCGTTCGGGTAGGTCCTACTACACCCACAACTGCTTCCGTGCTCACGGCCCTGTTCATCCTTACACTCGCGGATGTTCTTGCATTTCTCGTTGCCGACGTTAGTACTTAATCTTCATTATTCTTAATTACTACTATTCGCTACCATTGTACTGGTAATAAATCAAGATTAGGTTTGATTAATTCACTTTTTTGGGTTCTGGGTTTTGGTGGGCTCTCTTTTTTATCAATGTTTTGTTGTGTTTTTAGGGATGCCATTGCTTTTGGGTTGGATTGGCTTTTAGTAGTACTACTGTAGTATTTGTGATTGGGTGTAACCACTTAAACACTACTATTGTATGCATGATAGTAATGCCCTTGATTAGTTTCAGATTAATTATCAGGGTGGTGAGGTGATTAACCTCCGCTACAACAGCCCCCCCCCCCCCCCCAAAAAAAAAGAAAAAAGAAAAAAGAAAATAAAAGTTTGGTAGATCCATTGATGTAGAAATATAATATCTGCACATAAAAGCTCCTGACTTGTGACTGTGAGGAACTTTATGGAGTCAAATTCTCCATTGTTACCGGGTAGTCAAGGCGCGTACATGATGGGGACCAAAAGCATTCATGCCAAAAGATCAACTTCAAGTGGGTTGAGACTTGAGATTGAAGGGGTAGATATGAGAAAATTATCGACATAGCCTCTGATTTGTTTGGCTCCCACTTATTAATGCCTATAATGCGAGTCAAATATGTATCCATGTCTTAAGATAATAAGTTATGGTGTACTTGCCTTTAGCCATAATTCATGTCATTATTAAAGATCTATTAGTAAGATTTGACTAAATCTTGCACGTGCCGATCCAATGCCGCCTTCAACTATATGTCAATATACATATATAGTCAAAGGCGTATGAAATGATAAGCATTGATAGTCAATAAACGATTGTCCCTCACATCAGTCATAAAACTGGTCATATTATGTTGGGTGCACTGGGGGAGAGGGGGGGGGGGACCTTATCGTTTGAAACAAAAGATTCGTAGTTTCAAAATAACAAAGTTTTATCATTTAAAATCAAATAATCGTTAGACATAAGTGTAAAATTTATTATCTAATTGTTGAAGCCAACGGTGAATTTCAACAATCAACCAATCACTTGTACACACAACCTAACTCGTACATAGGGGTGGATCCTAGCATAGTCTGAGGTTGTCGGTGGACACCCTTGGTCCAAAGAAAGTTCCTTTGCTTTAAAAACCTTGCCCATTCTTTGAGCTTGTTCTTTTTGTGGACGAGTCTTGTCTTGTACTCTTATTTCATTTGCTCCCACTCTTTTCTATTTCTTCCCAGGTCTTAAGGACAAATATCGTTCATTTTGATTCATTTTCATTCATTTCCTCTTATTCCCACCCATTGATATCAATACTTTCATCTTTCCACTACATTTCATCCTATTAATATTCCACTCCTTCTAAACTATTTCTAACCGCAAATTAAGGAAGTAACTTTCACTTGGACTTGACAAAAGCTATGCTGCCTTTTTCACTCTTTTCTTTTCCCAACTTCCCACTGTTTTTCATTCCACAAAAAACTTCCAACTATTTTGTGGGAAGAAAACTTTTATTTTTAATCCCCCAAATAAATTATAATGGTGTAACAACATTACAAGATCGCATATTCATATTCATACCTATAGAAGTCTAATCCATATGTATGACA